>OX421360.1:9560000-9747179 GCA_949126925.1 Cheilosia vernalis | reverse complement strand
ATCTATACATAAAGCCTGTTGGCTGCGCCGCGACGCGACGTCTTTTTATCATTTACTTATGCAATCATAACGCAAGGTTCAAGTGATGAGTTTCGAAACAAGTCGCTTGGTTTTGTAGCAGTTGTTGTTGATTACCTACGTTGAGAGCTGCGGTCTATAAGAGTCGGTTGGGCGGGGACTTTGTGGCCGGTTACAGAGGCTTTTGGGTTGGATAGTTTTTAAAATACGTTGTAAAGGGAGGAGAAAGAACCAACGAATAGGCGAATTGTAGCCAAAGACGGTTGAAGAACTGAAGGTTTGTTGCACTGCGAACGTCTGGCAAAAACCCTCCACTTCTCAGTTCGGCGGAGTCGACCTTAAATTGTAATCCCATTCCATTCGGCAAAGAAATGAAAACAAGTTGTAAGAAACTAGGGCTAGGGGGCTTTTAAGACATGCAACGTTATTACCCAGTAGAAACCTCATTTTTGGTGTGGTTTTGCAGAATTTTTGATTTTTGTCTGCTTCTCAATCTCACTGGGTCGTATACAAGGCTATGAGTTCAAGATTTTTGCTCAATTTTTAAGATCTTTTTTTGGCTTGCTATGCGATTAATATACACTGCTTTGCAGAACTCATTTCAGTTGTGAATTGAAGATCTTCAACTCTAGGTTAGGTTAGGTTAGGTTGGGAGGGCAGTTTTGCAACCGATGCAAATTTCACCCAGAAGCCATGAAGGCCCATTGTGAGTACCCTGTTTGTACACGTAAGGACATGTGGCTAACAAAACCACTTCGATCTGTTGAGGAATAGTTTTATGTCTGATAGGGGTACCCCTGCCAAGTCGTCCAGACTCTCGAAGAACCTAGCTCCCATACAGGATGAGCGGCGTTCCTGTAAAGCTGGGCAGTGGCATAGAAGATGTTTCACGGACTCTATTTCCTCCTCGTCTCTACAGCTTCTGCAGAAGTCATTTGCAAAAAGTCCTAGCTTTTTAGCCATGTTTCCTATGATGCAGTGTCCGGTTAAAACGCCGACGAGCATCCGGATTTGGCTTCTATTAAGGGAGATTAGGAACTTTGATCTTTTGGTGTCAATCACAGGCCACAGACTTCGGGTTATGACGCAACCGATGGTGTTGCTCCATTGTGTGGTGACGCCTTCAATAAAAGTCTTAGCAATGTTGAAAGGCGGTAACACCTCTCCGTCCGCTAGTTGAGGGTTCATATCAGAGCCGTATCTGGCCAATTCGTCCGCCTTTTCATTCCCTTCCACTCCAACGTGTCCCGGAACCCAGCAGAGTAGAATTGAGTGATGACGTATAGCCCTGAGCGCCACGAGGCAATCTGTAACACATTTCGCATTAATAAGATTGGAGCCGATAGCTTTGAGTGCTGCTTGTCTGTCCATACAGATGGTTATTTCCATTGCTGGTAGTCCCATCGGTAAGATAGTCTGTGCTGCTTTTTTAACCGCATATATCTCAGCTTGGAAGACACTGCAGTGATCGGTCAGTCGGTACGACTGGCTAATAGCAAGCCTTTCTGAGAATATGCCGGCTCCTGTTCCATTTTCTGTTTTTGAACCATCCGTATAGACGGCTATACCTTTAATGATGGTACTGGGTAATTTCCAGTCCTGCCTTTTGGGTATAGTGATTCTAAAGTTTTTCTCGAAGCCATATCTGGGTTTCTCGTAATCGGTGAGTGACATGAGTCCCTTCCGATCGAAGATTTCAAGTATGCTTGAGTGTCCGCAGTAACCAGGCTTCCAAGTTTTGTTCTCTCTTAATCTGAGAGCGGCTTTGGCTGCCACGTTCATAGTGAATAGCTCAATGGGTTGCAGGTTCAATAGACCTAATTGTAGTGTGGATTTAATTGAGCCTGTTATTCCCAAACAAGCAATTCTCTGCACCTTGTTCAGGTTCTTAAGATGGGATTTGGTTTTAACCGCCTCCCACCAAACTACTGAGCCGTAGGTAAGAATGGGTCTCACAATCGCGGTGTACATCCAGTGCACAATGTTCGGCTGCAAGCCCCAGTTTTTCCCAAAGGTTTTCCTACATGCATAAAAGGCATTAAGTCCTTTCTTCATTCTTTCTTCAGTATTCCGTTTCCAGTTAAGTTTGGAGGTGAATATCATGCCCAGTTATTTGGCCTCGGTTGAAAGATTAAGTTGGACACCTTTAAGCTTCGGTGGGTCCCATTTTGGTACCTTATATTTCCTGGTGAACAGAATGAGTTCGATCTTTTTCGGATTAACCGAAAGACCGTTGTGTTCCGTCCATGTGGATAGTTCTGATAACGCAGATTCCATAATATCTCCAATGGTGGAAAGGTATTTTCCTGTTATTAGTACTACTATATCATCCGCGTAGGCTTGATGATACCTCTGTTGACAAGGGATGTAAGTATTTTGTTAATCGAGATGTTCCACTGTAGAGGAGATAGGACTCCCCCTTGTGGTGTTCCACGATTAGTACTTTTCTTAATCACACAGTCCCCTAAGGCTGCTGTTAATAACTCTGCTGTTAAGCATAGTCTTAGGCCCGTTTTATTCACTCGAAGTTGAACACAACTCGAGGAGTTTTCCATATAAAAATCCCCAAGTTGTGTTCAACTTCGAGTGAATAAAACGGGCCTTAATTCACTTTGTCAGAAACTGTGGTGAACCTGACTCCTCAAGTGAGGATGTAATGGTTCTTGTATTCAGGTTGTTGAATGCACCTTCTATGTCCAGAAAGGCCGCCAACGTAAATTCCTTGTTACCTAGGAATTTCTCGATTGTTTTCGTTACTTCATGTAGCGCTGTTTCCACGGATCTGCCCTTGACATATGCGTGTTGTGCACTACAACTCTAAATCAGAAGGATTCTGCTCATCTTTCAGCATACGATCCACTGAACTGGCCCCCGCCGAGGCTCGAACCTAAACGGCCCTCGGATCACTTGCAAACAGTTCAGAGATTCATTCGCTGCAACACTGAAATGACGTACACAATGTGGAGCACAAGAATACGCGATGTAGTCAATGTCGAGCATAACTACTTCTTCAAAGGGAGTGGTCTATGATTCAATCCTAAGAATTCCGTCCCCATGTTATTTAGCTGTCTCAGGATTCCTCGGTTGGATCAAGTGCGACGTCTCTCCTCTACCGCGTGTGGGGATTGTCTCTGTTGGCTTAGAGTTGGTACTCCGTTTACATGTGCTTTTACATCCTGCAGATTTATAAATTTTTCCTTTGCCATTTGCGAATGTATTCAATTTGAATGAAACAGAAAGCAGAGTTGAAATTGCCTCCTTTAAAACGCACTAAGCAGTAGTTAATGAAGCCTTTTATATATACGAACTAGGAACTAGGACAAATAACTCGATTAAATACTCTCTCCCTGCAAACAAACATTACATATCCTTCAGAGAAGCGAAGAGCTCATAAATTGAAAACAAAAAAACTTGAAACAAGCGCATGATGTGGATACTCTGCGAAAGGACAACGATGGGGTGTGTAGGCCAATTTCCGTGTAATTGCGATGTTGGTTGTTGCTTTGGCAAAAGGGGGAATATAGTTACAAATTATGTCACTACCTAGATACACCTGGGCTGCTTTGTAGAGACTTTAAACAATGCTGTCAATTCGCAGAAGAGGGAGGTGTAATAAATGTCAAGCACATGTGTGGAAATGGAAATGTACGTAGTTGCATCTTTGTACGGCTAATCGATTGTTTATGAAATAGGTGGAACGTACACACTGCAAATGCGATTAAAGGTTTTATACCTATAAAACAAACAAAACAAAATCCCAATTATTCTTATCTAAAACAAATCAAAAAACAAATACTTAACACGTAGGTATCTCATTTCCGCATTTCTTAAAAAGGCCAGTCCATGAGCTTTAATTTTGTTTTGTTTTACTTTACTAGACCGATCCAATAACGGATCTTCACCGAACCACATGAGACAAAAAAGAAAACAGCAAAAATCGAATTTCTATTTAGGAAAAAGAGCGAGAGAGTATCTTGTTCCAAAAAAACAAACAGATACAGATATTTTTATTTGTGTTTCCTAATCGCCCCCCCGTAGCCCGTAAGTGAATGAAAAGAGAAAATCGAAAGCACTAAGAGAAAAGCAAAACTATTCAAATGGATAATTGATTAGTGTGCGTAAGACGCACCAATACCAAACAAGAATAACAACGAACACGAAAAGAAGAAAACAACAAAGTTAAGCACAAAATCACACACAACACACCACAATACAATACAGTACTCTTCAAGGTCGAATGGGTAACCGCAACGACGCCAAGAGAGTAGTCATGGCAAAAAGCAGCAACCAGCAACGTAATGCCGAAAGAGAGAGTGAGAACTAAAACTAACCCAGCAATTTGCGAGTACATTC
Organism: Cheilosia vernalis; assembly: GCA_949126925.1. NCBI lineage: Eukaryota > Metazoa > Arthropoda > Insecta > Diptera > Syrphidae > Cheilosia > Cheilosia vernalis. Next base: position 9,742,808 of record OX421360.1, on the reverse strand, counting down.
ATTAGAAATAATAGCTAGGGTAAGGGTAGTCAGGCGATAGGCAAACCGTTGTTGTTTACCTTTTGACATTTCAGCAAGGTTTTCACCGCCATCAACTCCACATTCCATTACACTGTACACACAACCCTTATTATGGCCTATACGAAAGCTCGCATGTAAGTAAGAGGGATAACACAATATAGCTACCTACCCAACTAAAAACAAAAAAAAAGACCTTCCCGAAGGGAAAATGTGGAGAGCCATCACATGGGGGTGGATTGCAACACTTTTTTTGTTAGCTAGTGGGTGGTTCTGATGATGGATGCGGGGGAGGACAGTGAAAAACACCAGTAATGTAGGTAAGGCTGTGGTCATGGAAACCCTGCAGTTGAAAAAAAGAAAAAACCAAAACCGTCTCTGGCAGTATGTAAAAGTGAAGTGTATACGGGCTGCGAAGCAAGTAATTAGCAAAATCAACTAAAACAAAAAATGTAGGTCGCGACAATAGAAACAAACACTCAAATCACAAAGTTTGACACTTCAGCCACGTTTCTGGCCCACTTGCGGTCACAAATTAGCACGTTACCTCTTAAATGTTTCACATTCTATTTATAGTCACTCTGTTAAATTTAATATTCAATTTTTTTAGTATGACGACATTGCACAGCCCGCCGAGTTGTTATTACTATTAAATCATGTTGTCAGTTTGTGTTGTTGATACGCTACGAATGCGACAACGAATGAGTATACTTTGTACAGTATTTCATGTCGTAAAAAAGCTCAACTTTGTGTTGCTCTCTTGTCTAACTGGCAGATTGCTAAGATGCTAAGTACGTTCCTACAGCAGTGACGTGTGGCTTATGTGTACAATGTACATATCGACATTTTAGTCAAAAAGTATTCACATACCTACAAGTCACTGAAAAGACCACTGCCACTTGAAAACGTCACTTCCTCGGTGACTGTACACAAAGACTCCTTAGAATCAAATGCACTTCTGTCATCCCTCAACTGAGGATGTGACACTGCGTCCCACGTCGGCCGGTTTCGACAATGTTACATCGCATTTCACAATTCGATTTACATAGACGAAAACAAAAAAGTTCCTCTTACACGATTCTCGTAACAAAGTAGCCTTTCCTCCTACACCTACCCATCTGTCAGAAAAAAACAATGAATGTGCACATCTCGAAAGCTCTACTACTCTATTACTTTTCATTTCACAATTTGTCTCCATATGGCAAAATAGTACGTATACGTCCCCGTGTTACGACATCGCGACTCTGCTGCTGCTGCGAAAAAATAAACACAACAAAAGGAAGGTGTGTGTAAATAACATCGATGCGAACGCATTTTGTTCTTCTTTTTTTTTCATGTTGCTATGGCTACCGCAAAATGGCGACGGTAAACAATTCACAGGAAATTTTAGCAGAGACCTCATTTCACTATGTATAAAGTATAAGTCACTGAGAATTGGCATAGACTGCTGCTGCTGCTGCTGCTGCTGCTACTACTCGAATAACAATAACGGAACGAGTGTGTAGAAAAAGAAAGTTCCACACATCGAAGATGCAGAAAGAGAAAACATACGCTATAAAAAGCGTGTGATGAATCGCCCCCCGAAGGTGGGAAACGGGAATACTACAGAAAACAGATTCGTTGACAAGTGATGTTACTACCATCGCAAAAATGTCATTCGTGAACGAATGAATATCATACTATGAGGTATCGTATAGTAGTAGGTACTTACATAGACTTTTTAGTTTGGAAAGAGAACTTTTCACAGTGTGAACGAGAGGAAAAATAGACCAAGAAGAGCACAAGCACCGGCAGCGAGCAAATAACGCCACGCCATTTGAACATTTTACAGTTTGTGTACTGTACACGTAAATACCATCGCATCAAATGACTTGCTTTTTGGCGTCCTCTTATCTGTGTTGCTTTTGTGTATTCCTTCGGACTTTTGTTTTTGTTTTGCAGCCATATTTAGAACTGAATAATACTAGATCTATAGCCGCAAGGCAGCATTGCCATGTGTGCAGAAAAAAAAACAACGAGATTTTCATAAAATTTATTTTATTCTCGGTCTTTTCGCTACCTCAACCCCTTTCGTACAAGAATCGGAGCCGTTGTGAAGGAAATTCGAAATTACCTCGAAATATTTGCAGTTTCGAAAAATAAATATCGGACACGAGGAAAAAATTCATCCCTCTACCAGTTTGGGCTCTGTAAGCAATCATCTGTCAGATGGAAAATAACTCAGAGACTATTAGGCCTTGGAAGCTGAAATTTGGATGACGGAAAAAGAAAATATGCGCAAGAACACGTTTGGCCATTTAATTAATAGTTTGCTGGCTTGGAGTTGGCCGTGGAAAGCCGAGAGCAGCAATGGCTCCACTTAAGCATCCTCACGGCCTTCGTAGTGGACAGAAGGGGCATTCTTAGTGCGTTTATGAGAATGAATGAGGTTTTTTCTCCAATGCACTACCTTTTGTGAATGTCTGGCAAATATCTGAGTTTAACTGATACGAGAAAGCAATCGTCGGGTTGTGTAGGTGCCTTCGATGAACACAAGATTTGACATTTATAACGACATTGGCATAAGCTGTCAAAGTTTTTCACAGAAGCATGGTGGCTTACAGAGAGTATTCAATTGTTCTCAGTTCGTAGTTATTGTTAGATAATATAGTATTTTAATGAGCCGAAGGCCCAGGTAGCTAGTGCTGTAAGACCATTTAAACTGTAATTTATTTACTTTTTAAAATAATAATAATAACAAAAAAGAACGAGAAATTATAATAGAGAGAAAATTAAAATATTTGCTTTGCTGAATTTCATAAAAAGTTAGACTATTTTGCGATGACAGATAAATGGTTTACAAAATAAATCTCGCTGTTTCTGTGCTATCATTTTGAACTTGTGTATGATAAATCTCGGGTGTGAAGGAAAAGGAACAGAACAAGACGAAACAGCACAAGTTAGTGAAAACTGTCAGCACAGATTGAAACAACAGATAAACAACAGAAAAACATTAAAATTAGGGATTGCTTAAAGTAGATTAGATTCATCTTAAAAGGAACTAAATTATAATAACTAATATAACTCGATGACCGCTGGCCCGATTTTCATGATTCTTCCTTTTTTTTGCTGTGTTTCAGGTTTAGGTCGAAATAAAGTTCCGGAATATCGATTTATTTGCATTTGCGGGCAAAACGGAGTTATGCCGGGTCCAGATTTAAGTGCAAACTAAATTTCCTGCTTAAATTGACACCAATTTTGACACTTTCTACAAGTCTGTTCCACCTCGAAAGTATGAGAAAACAGTGTACAACACAGTTCGGAACGGAACAGCTTCGTGAGAAGAGAAAAATGGCCAAGACATCAGCGAAGAGCAAATGATGTATCCTCAAGTCTCCCTATTCGAAATGTTATTTGTGAATACAAACAAGAGTATAATAAAAAAGAAGAGGAGACAAAACGCACCCCTGACGAATGCCAACGCCCACGGTGGAAGGTATTGATTTAACGCCCTTTACCCGAACATGGGCTTGTACAGTTTGTGTAGAGATCGATATGGCCTACTGGACGCACTGTTTACTCTTTTTTAAACTATTTAAAATTGGAGAACAAAACCTGGCAACACTTGGAAAAGAACGAAGCAGAAACACATATTCAATGAATGACTCCGAGAGAGAGAAAGCTTAACAGGCGAATGTTTAAACTTTCAGAGCAGAAGAGGCCAGTAAAATGTTGTTTTCGAAAATGGAAAAAGGCTGAAAAATGTTGGGACATTCCAGAATACTGATGATGAAGGTTACAGAATTACAATTGCTACTTCAGTTTCAATTTTTTATTGCATAATTTGTCTCTGGGTTTATACGGTTTATGGCACAGGCACTTAACCCCTCAACAACAACATTTATGCGCAATTAGCCAAACGTCGTACCCATATGCAGTAGGCACAAGGCACAACTATAAAAAAAAAGCCAACTCTTGCCAGCAATAACAACACGCAAAATGACTTGCTGAATTGTCACAATTTATAAACAGATAATTGAGTAAAACGAAGAAGGCAAACAAAGTAGAGGAGTTCACAAGAAAATATGAACAACAGACAAACGCCACCGAACAACCAACCATCAACCATCAACAAAAAAATGATAAACTTTCACAAATCCCAGTTCTGTCTATTTACACCGCAGCAACTACTATTTGCAGATGAAGTATAAAATTTTTGTTCAATTCGTCAGTGCAGCGAATTACCTTAATTATCACATGACCGCGGAGAATATGAATAAAAAAACACGTGGCTATGGATGGCTGACACAAATGGCTGATAGAAAAAAAGGTTTACAGCGCTCGTTACAGCATAAACAAAAACGTGTTTTGTTATTTGTTATTTGAGTAACAATAAGACAACAAAACTAGTATTAGATCACGTTTAATCCGATGGATATGTTGCCCTCGGGAGTCAAGGGATTAAGAGAGAGTCGCGAGAGAGCTTTCGACTTGAAGCGTATTCATAGAATATGTAAACAAACGTAGGTGCATAGAAAAACTTAACCAGCATGGCAAATGTGGAGATGTACTCGCTTTTTCAGGAGTGTACCAATAACTCTTCCAATTTACTACATCTTGTACAAAAAACACTTGAAAAAAGAACGAGAGATTGTATCGTCGTTGAAAACTTACCGCTAGATATGAGTCGACTTGGGAACTTTGAAACTTTGAAACCTCACACCGATAACACAATTAACATATTCGTTGTTGAAATTGCTACGTCGTTTAACCAACCGTTGGTATCTCACAAGTTCAGGTCTCGACGAAACAGAAAATGTACATTTATTTATAAATATGCAAACGAGTATAGGGAAGAAAAAAAAAACCCAACAAATTCTGTGAAGTTAATGCGCACGACAAAAATCCCCACACGTCTATGTGTATGTACTTTTGATACTTTCAACTAATTTTAATTCCATCAGACAAATTAGAATTCCACCATTTTCACCACGTTTGATGCAAACACAAAAACTTTAACAAGACCAGCACATTATTTTGACACTGATTTCTTTTTGATTTACGTAAATGGTAGTAGAAGGTGTTTCCAAATTCGAATTCCTTGGACGATCCACTTTCGAATGCTGATTCCTCCTCAGCGAACTGATGACGTTTGAACACTACGACTGCAGACTGTACAATGCGTGATTTGTTGTTCTTTAATTTAGAATAAATATTTTTTCTGTATTTTTTTATTTGAATTTTTTTTTAGTTTTCTTTAATTGATTACGTTCGAGCACTAATCGCGAATGCGGCGAACATGTACGACGACGTTTTGTACAAAACTATATCTATTCGATTTTTTAGTGAGGTGGTACCGCGTACCGACCGATGTTAGACGGTTCGAGATAGGAACAGCAAAACTTTACAGTTTACTTACTACATAGTACACACAAATGCAGTAAGAGAGGAAAAGCATTTTCTTGAGTGAAAAGAGAGCATCGTTTGTGGGAATAGGCATAGGCTAGGCAATAGGGTATAGCCGTATTCGTATAGCAGAAGCAGTAGAGTGAGGCTGAAAAAAGAGCGATTTTTACTTAAATCAAAATCAATACAGATACAGAAGACCGAAGACCGAAGACAGAATACAGAACGGACAAGAAAAGTATTATTATTTGTTGTGCTCTGTTCGAGCGTTGCCATTTGACGTGGGACAGTGAATTTGCAAGACGTAAAACATTAAACCGGTGACCGATGAGCAATTATTCTGAATAAAGCTGTGACGCACTGGAACAGTCCTCTATATTGGTCTATCATTATTTGCCATTTAGCAATAGCTTCGTCTGAATCTTTGCATTTTCTTCTTCCGCGTGGGTTTTGGCGAATCGCCGGCGTTTCATCCAGCGACATAAGCAGCGACGTCAATTTCGAAAGATACGCATATTGACGTGATTCTCTGATGAACAAAATATTCGTGCGGGGGAGCTCGAAGCGAATGAAATGCGAATCATTTGGTTTTCTGAAAGAGAGGTTGCTTAGATGAAAATTGTTTACTACAAAATATCAATAAATGGAACGCCCGATTTTACCCTCAAATTTGTATAATTAAAATTGGATTTCTCAAAAAATTAGTGCCGTCAGTCTGTAAACAGTGCTTCGAATGAAATTTTATAGGTGGCGCTGTTGTTTTAATAGTGTTTAGACGTCTTAAGAACCACTGAAAGCAGTTAGATGTGGTTTTCACTGTCGTGATCTGACTTTCTGGGGAAGATGTTACAGACCCTACAAAACGACCGACCTAAGAGCCCTATTATGGCTATCAAATATCAATTATCTATCAATTCATCGATTTGGTATTATGAGTATCAATTGTTAATTTTTACCCCATTGTGAATGCTTATCAAATATCATTGAGAATGGGTTCTGTTTTGAAGTTTGACGTTTCTATTTGGTTTTGTGGCTGACGTCTAATTTTGGTGAAGTGAAAATGAAAAATGTTTTTATTAAACAAAACTCGCTCTTTTCTTAACAATTTTTTTGTTTATTTAGGAGTAGAGCAGTAAGCAATAAGATTGGTAGAATTGATGGAAGTAAGTCCGGACCTCGGTCTAAAGCCGTTTTTCTTAACAATAAAAACAAGGAAATAGATTTTATGATTTAATGTATATGCAAATAGGAATTTTTAACCGCCCGAATATTTGATACGTAGAACAAGAAATTTGTGGTTGATAGAAAATTTGATAAAGTTTATCGATAAAACTATTTACAATAGATCTTAAATCTAGTACAATTTACAATTGATCAAAAATGTTGATTGGTTGATAACCATAATAGATTTATTAATTTTGTTGATAAATATCAATTATTATCAAAAATCGAGTTGATATTTGATAGCCATAATAGGGCTGTATAGGTCTTTCAATGAACTCATACCCGTAGATGACAGATTTCGGACTTGGTCTAACCTTCTCGTTCTCATCCAGCGCCCTCATTGGATAGATTGAAAGTTTCAATGGATAATTCAAAAAGGTTATTCAATTTGGTTTAGTAAAATATTCCAAACCGAGAAATATCTAAACAACCACCAATTCCAGCTGGCAACGCTGTTCTGTCCCGGTGTTGGTACCGCACACATCGAGTGAATATGAACTGTTTTGTTGGGCTGCGTATTGTTTTGTACACCAACCTCGCCCGATTGTGTAGTGGAACGTACATGTATATCTTACACTGCTTATCAAACATGTTGATTAATTGCATCAACAACAATCCGTTTAGTCAACAAATGGAGTGATATCTGCATTGTATGCCTGTGCACTGCAAATAAATGGCCGCTTCAATATGTTTAACTCTTTTCACAAAGCGACGCACAGTATTAACTTCCGAATGGCAATTACATGTGTGTTGTCTCTTGTCTGACCTAATTAAAAACGAAGAAAAGAAAAGCATGCATACGCGCACACAAAACCGACCATTAACCCCACTGTTGGGGACAATTTCAATAAATATGTACTAGTACATTCCGATGCGATACACAATACCGAACATGTTGCGGGGGTTGCAAACGCACAAGAGAAACGGGGGTTGTTCGTTTTTGTGTAGTCTAGCCCAAGACGTCCCACAGAAAGTAAGGGGTTCTCCACGTTTTACTACGAGGCGCGTCTCTTCTCTACAACTTTATGCATTTCGAAACTCTCTCCTATTTCGATAAACTCTCAGGCTCGCTGTTCAGTGTGTAACACAATCTATTACAAAATATTACAAATGCTTACACCTTGAACAGACACATACTAAATGTACTGCAAAATTTTGAAGAACGTCATTATTTGCAGATACGTTCGAAAGCTCCCTTATTAAACAGCAGCAACTAGGTATGTAGTTGCTTCGATTTTTGTTTACAACTTTGATGCTGTCATTTTGCAGACAGTTTTGAACGAGGTGAATATATCAAGCCAATTATGAGAGAGGCAAATATAGGGGTAGGCTTCAGTAGGCATCGTTTGCTTGTGCTCGTAGTTATCAATTGGTTTTGCCGGAGAGCTCAACGTATCGGTTATGCGCAATAACACAGTCGCACACTTTTGTTTTTGTTGTAAGTTGTACCATGCTCCACATTGTTGAAACAGCCCTCACAAATTTTTTTTCCATATGTTAACGTTAGAACAATGTTAATAATGAAATGACAAGCATGAATTGGGCTCTGACAATAAAGTGTTGAATGAACTGGACGCAAATTATACAGCTCCGGGAGCTACATGGTAACCTGTCGTGAAGGATGCTTCCTTAAACTTTGTATTCAGCATGAGAGAGAAAATTTAAAAGCCTCAAATTAATCCATGAATGCGGCATCATTTCTCATAAACTATCATGGTCAGTAAACTGTCATTATGTTGTAATGTCGTGTTGCCTTTTTTTTTGTTCTTTGTCAGTTATAGCCGCTGTAATTGTACCATACTTTTGACAAGTACGTCATTATTTGCATAATCTTTTCAACGAGATTCAGCTGTCACAAATTTGACAATCAACTGTCCCCTTACAGTGTTGGGGCGGCGATTTGCGATAGCTGGTTATCACAATCACAATTTTTGCAATTGGAGCACTTTTGACATGTTTCTCGTCATTATTATACTATCTTACCAATTGCCACCTTTTTCGTCATTTTCATTCCCGAATTTGAAATTCAGGTAGGTAGTCTGTCCTTCAGGATTGTTGTTAGGTAGACTTTTCAAAATTCAGTGAAATGGCTGTCACAAATTTGACTATCAACTGTCATTTTACTAGAATAACATCGCTCCTTGGTGAACTTTTCTTTTCAAAATTCACTGAGAAATTTCAGAAAACTAAATGAGGAGCATTATTCAAAACGATGCTCCGCCATTTTTGATTTTATTATAGCTGGGTACCTAGAGTGGAAAGCGATTCGTAAGCGACTTGTTTGTTGCTTAAAAACACTGATTCATTATTCGTATTTGTTTTTATGTCATTTGCGATTCAGCTTGATTGAGGTTAAATCCGTTGAAAAGCGACCAATTTATTGTAAAGTTTAGTCGCGGTTCTATTAAGCTCCCATGACAAAAATGTTATGTCAAAGATAAGTCTAGCAAAATATTGTATTCCTAATTTTTTGTTGTAGATGGGCCACACTAAACGTCAACAGGGTCTACAAATCTTTGTTCGTACAAATAAAACATGTCTACGGCTTTTACTTAAAGTAAATGTCCAAATTGAAGCATTTTTCGTGTGAATAAAAACAGATTTGAGTTATGTAGTTCCAACCAATGAAATAACTGAAAATCAAAACACTCCCGTGCATTTTCAGGTTACCAATTAATTCCAACTGCAATGAATATAATAAAGAATTCTATAAATACTCTGAAAAGTGAATGCCACCACCGGGTTTAGGACATTACAAAAGTTGCCTTTCTAGCGAACGCCAGCCCATTAAGAGAGGAGAACAGGGGAAAGAAAGAAATTTTCCCGGTTTGTGTAAAAATGTCATAGACAAAAATATAAAATACAATTTTCAACATTTCCATAGCATTAGTTGGGTGTTGTATATATGTATATATTTTTTTTAAATACATTTCAACGAAAATAGATTCTTCTTCTTTTTTTTTTTTTCTTTTTTTTAGTAACCTATCTGAAATATGTACTGTGTCAGTTTGTCTTTTCTTCCGCTTTTCAAATAAGCATTTATTTTATTTTTTAACACGCCAATAAGTAGAGTAAGAAAATATAACAAATATGTATACATGGGTTTCTTGCCAACGAGTTATGACATTCGACAGAACTAGGCTGAACATTTAAAACATTTTATGTACGCGTTACAGTATAATAGTCGGAATAAGAATGAAATGTGAAGAAACGTTGACAAGTTATTTGACGTTTAGAAAGTAATTGAATTTCAAAGGGAACTTGTCCTTTTATTTTTCAAAAGTTGCAGTCTGGCAAAACTGAGAGGTACAATAACGACTCGTCAAACTATTTCCTTGTAGAAGTACGAGTATAACTATCTAACCTACACAGGCAAGTCTCCTCCATTTAAAGTATCTTTTCCAGTCGATGGATTCTATTCCTACATCGATTCTCCTCTCGCCCGTCGGTATAAATCATGAAAATTTTCTTGCAATTTCAAATGGAAGGCAATTATGGCGAAGACGGCGCCGACGATGATGACAATAACAGCGAAATGTTTTATTTGATTGCCAATTATGTAAATTTTCATTTTTAGATTGCAATCAAAATATCCAATGAATGCACTTGGGAGCAGCATAAAATCTTCGAGAAGGTACAATATGCCGCTTAACACTGCTGTGGGTAAATGGGTTTCACTTGATTGTTGGCTTTAAGAGTAGTTAGTTGTTCACGTAAATTTGCAGTCGATTCTAATGCGGAGATGCGATGAAAAGTCATTAGCGAGCTAAATGTTTACCGGAATACACTTTGGGCACACCTATGGAGATGAGTCGGTTGTAAAACTGACGCAATTCAAGGGCACTCTTCTTGGTTTATATAGAAAATAGTAAAATTGGTCTAAAACAAGTGTTCAAAAAGAATGACTGACTTAAAAAAAAATCTGCTTATATTAAAGCTTGTCCCGATCGTGATGAACCCTTGTCTTTTATGAGGGTATCGAACTGGCAAATTCCCCCTTAGAAAAACCACAAATTCCACGATTTTTTCCTACGCAAAACAAACAATTTTGAGCGGGAAACATCTTCAGGCTCAAAGATTGAACGGTTTCCTTCATCGTATTTCTTTAACGGCGTGAGTGTCTATGCGATAAGTTGTAGATTTTCTTCTTTCTTAGACTTATCTCACTATTCTGTAAATATGACATTGATCGCTCATTAAAAAGAACATCGTCATAACTCAAAAAACAAGATTTTTGACATAATGATACAGTTCAAACCAATTTTCTATAAAGTTTTTACTGGAACAACGTCATTTCTACAACTCAAAAACTGAGGAGTCGGGCGTATTTGTGTTGTTATTGAGACTGTCACTTTTGAATATTTTTTGAAGAGAAATACTGTTTTATTTTCATTTAATCAGTGGCCTTTGACGTAGAAACTATTCAGGCATTAATTAAAAAGTGTCATATTCTGATGATAAGACTGTTTTCTACACCAGGTAAGTTTAATGCGTGTACTACTTTTTAAAGCTTAAAACGATTTATTTCGTGTTATGACGATATAGAACAAAGAAAATAATATATTAACGAACGTAATATTTGGAAATATGACAGTGTTGAATTCAAATTAAGGCTTTTTATTTGTATTATTCTGTCTTGTGACGTTATTGATAGAAAATTTACCGCGATTTGAACATTTTTCTTTTTGACTATGTCTCGATCTGACGTTTTTGTTGCGAAAATTATAACATTGTTCGTAGATTTTTTGGTATTATTTTAATTTATGTCATTTTTTCCACAAAAAGGTACAATTTTTTTCGAAAAGTGCAAATGCATTCACGTGGAAGGCAACTCGTTGAGCTTGCGAAAGCACAACAATCAAAGCAAAAACTGCTGGAAGAAGATTTTAATGTCCCAGGTAGCGATGCTGTTCTACTCTTATCTAAATTCTTATTTTTATTATGCCCATTTATAAAACTCTTTTTTTTTTATAGATGATAACATACTTCCAAAATCCGATATAAGTAATATTCCACTACCTTTGATCTTATCTCTTACACGGTGTCTCCACGTGCAATTTTTCTTTCAGCAATCTGTCAAGTTTGATAGCATTGCAAGAACGACCAGCATGCAAAGAAATGTAGGGTGGGCATTTCATATCATGAAATTTCATTCGTTGAAATGTCGCTGAGCAGAGCACATCGTTGCGTTCTCGCATTAGGCCATGAAATCCTTTCTCTTTTCCCCATCTACCATATTCTTGTCTGACTATACTTGTCTCTTTTATTCCAATACGTAGTTTCAGCGCTACAAGCGACCACTCGCCACTCAGCCATCGTGGAAATGAAAAACAAGTGTCAAACTGCACAGAAATTGCAGCCCATTTCATGAAATCCATACCATGAAAGGAGCTGTGCAATACTTTTCATAAAATTGGTTTCTTTCTGAAATTTGTGGTCTCCACGTGCAATCTGTCATTTCATAAAAGAAAAATTGCACGTGGAGACACCGGGTTATAGGATATAATATAAATCCAAACGCTTCGTCGACTTTAGTTCACCATACTAAGTCTCCACAACCAAGGACCTCCAGGACTTGCGGAAAAGAAAAAAAAAACACATTCCAAAATACTACAAAAATTTTTATCAAAATCTTTAACATCTTCTCCTCCAATACTTTTTGAGTAAAAAAGCTAACTTTCCTTCTTATTTTCCATTATTATTATACTTATAAAACAAATGCATTTAAACATTCAACTTTTAATACAAAAAAAAAACTTGTTCTGTTTCAATATACAAATTAAAAATAAAAAGTTTGCTTCTTATGACATGAGTGTTGTTTGCAAATAGATAATTTAATTGTGGAAAAAAATTCATATTTGAACTTACGACACATTTCAGATATGTCTCAATCCTAATAACGTCACAACTGGAACTCTTTACTGTTTTTCTATTATTCGCAAGTATACTAAATTTAAAACGTAAAACTTAATTGCATCGCATGTAACCGCAATTAAAAGCCCTACCAAACAAAACAAAAAAGTTGATAGAAATGAACGTGATTATAAAATACAACTATCCAAACTTAAAATTTCATTTTCTAAAAAAACTATGTTTTTCGAGTTATGACGGTGTTCTATTTAATGAGCGATCTATCACTAAAATGACATTCGCATTAATTACAGACAATGGGCCCAGACTGTGTCACTTCCAAGACAAGTAGATCAACCTGTTGTCAGAAGGATGAAACTTGATGTTGAAGCTGGCTATTGACTTTTTTATGTGTTTATTTTGCCTGCTACCTAAAGTCATGAGGAAAAATAAAAGCCTTTTAAGACGCGGTCAATCCTTCTTTCAATCCACCTAAAACCTCTAAAACAGTATTCTGAATCAAAAGGTCTGTCCAAGCATCAACCATAAGAAAAAGAAGCTGTTGTTTTATTCACCAGGAAGATGAACTTTCTTTTTAATACTCGTCCCAAGAATAGAAAACACCACTCGATTTGGTGGACGGCGCCAAATATTTGCGACTGAGACTAGTTAGAAAATATTTCCAAACGTGCTTGGAACTCATTTAAGCTTTTTAATTTAATTTTGTAAAAGGGCCATCGGGTCAAAATGGCGCCTTCAAACCAACATAAAGCAAAGACTCTGCGCATGGATAAATGGACATTTGAACATCGTTGTATGGTAGCCAGTTCTGAGGACTAGCTTTTAGAAGACTTGGAGATGACTCAACGAACAATGCTTAGCCTCGGATTTATTTACCCAAATGTTCAACGCGTGTCTTCAGAAGGGCATTTTTCCTGAACCTTGGAAGCGCCAAAGACTTGTCCTACTGCCGAAAGGAAAGGGTAACCCAAACGAACCATCCTCCTATCGTCCTATTTGTTTACTAGACACGATTGGTAAAATTCTCGAGCGAATTATTTACAACAGGCTCCAGCCAGCAATTGAAACGGCGGAAGGCCTCTCGGAACATCAATACGGCTTTCGTAGATCAAGATCTACGGTAGTAGGAATAACGCTTGATGTAAAAAACGCGAACAATTCGGCGAATTGGGAACGTATCATTCGCTGTCTATACCAGATTGGAATACCGAACTATCTTCGTGGGATTATAATGAGTTACTTTTCGAATAGAGTTCTTCTCTACGACTCTGATGAGGGAATAAAAGAGTATGAAGTAACGGGCGCTGTACCACAAGGTTCAGATTTAGGCCCCTTGCTGTGGAACGTTATGTATGACGAAATTCTGCGTCTACCGATTCCAAGAGAAGCGTCACAATTATCGGCTTCGCAGACGACATAGCCGTGGTAGTTGTGGCCAAAACAATAGAAGAAGTCGAACTTCTCTGTAATGAGACAGTTGCAAATGTACGTAGATGGCTCTCTAGTGCAGGTTTGAAACTCGCCGACCACAAAACGGAAGCAGTACTTATTACGAGTAGGAAAGTTCGGGAAACGATAACGCTTAGAGTAGGAGAGAGAAAGTAGTTTCTCAACCGTTTACTAAGTACCTCGGAGTAATTATAGACACTCGCCTGAACTTTAAACACCATCTTGAATATGTATGCAAAAAGTCATCAAAAACTGTTAGCGCGCTTTCGAGGCTGATGATTAACATCGGGGGCCCGAAACAAATAATGAGACTACTGCTTGCAGAAACTGCCAGTTCTATTCTCATGTAAGCGTTAGAAATATGGTCAAGTGCAACGAAAGTTAAGTCTTACGTGAGGGGAGCCAAATCCGTCCACCGTCTTGGAGCATTAAGAGTCGCCTGCGCGTTTCGAACAGTTTCGAACGATGCCATACTCGTCGTATCTTCAATGTTACCTATCGATATACTTGCTGAAGAAATGGTAAAATTAAAAATTGAGCGAGTCCGAAATGGTCGGGTAGATAACGACAAAAGAAAATACGAAAGGAGTCTGAGTAAAGCAACCTGGCAACAACAATGGAATGAAGCGTTAACGCACAGGCTGATACCAGTAATTGACGTATGGATTAAACGGAAACATGGTGAAACAAACTTCTATCTGACTCAGTTCTTGACGGGTCATGGCTGTTACAGAGAATATATTTTTAAACGCGGACATGAAACTAGCCCAAATTGTCCGCATTGCGAAAATGTTTCTGAAAACGCGGAACACGTGTTTTTTTATTGCCAACGGTACGAAACCGAGAGGATCTCCCTACGGGACCAATTCGGGGAGTGACCCACTCCCGATGCTTCAGAATGACGAAAACTGGACCATTGTAAGTAACGTGGCGGTGCGTATACTCAACTCAGCGACCTTAGACGCTTAGAACGCCAACGGAAAGCTAATAGTAGTTCCAACAATTGAGCAGCAAGCTAAGTCTTTATACCAACCCCCGCGAAGTAATACCTCACGGCGGTTCCGCGGGGAAACAAATCCGCCTGTTCGAGAAGGGAGGTGGTTTTAGCCGGTAGGAATCCGGCACTATCAATGGACGTCAGACCATTGGTGTCTCATGCAAGATTTCCACCTTCCTACAATAAAAAAAAAAAAAGCCTCTAGACATCTTGAATAAGGAATATACAGTCAAAATAGCTCAAAATTGCAGCGTTGCAGTGAAGAGGAGAAGATGATTCAACGATGAACTTTATTGACTATACAGAGATGTTGGCACTCTTAAAAAAGTTATGGCAAAACGTATAGACAACAACGAGTCGCTATGTAAGGAAGACCTATAGGTTTAAACAGATTCGATTGCCTTGTCCGACAAAATTAAGCAGCAAAAACAGTCAGCACAAGTTGGCGGTCATTACCTGCCTATATGCATCCACAAATAAAGTTATTCAAATTCCATAAACATCTTTGGAAGTATCCACCTCGAACGCCCTCAACTTTCAGCAACAACTTAGACTCAAACACCTACCCTCCAGCAGAACGACTTCCGTTTCCTACTGCAAACGTTCATCATAATGTAATGGCATTAAAAACCAAGTCTCCCTAAGCTATACGAACACTGAAGAAGCGACGACACATGCACTAATCCCTACTAATTCGGATTTATTTTCTACAACTCACTGCCAACACAATCCCAACCGATTTCGACACGTTCACAGTAAATAAAGAATAAAAGCCTAGTTCCAGTCCGATAATTGAGACATCACGTGACGCGCATCTTAAAACTAAAAAATTAGAACAAAAGTGTGATTTTCTAGAACGCTCCCAACTAAACCAGTCTAAATTGCCTGAGGTTCCATATCTGATTGGATCCATATACAAGAGCACGAGCAAGAAAACCGCTATCAAGTTTGTCATAAACAGACCTACTTGTGCGAGCACAACTATTGAGTATAAAAACGACATACTCTGACTGCACATACGTCGCTTGCGCCCTAGTGATAAGATACTCGCAGCCCCTACCTTGGTGCTAGCTTAACAGCGCGCCACTAGTAAACACAAGACCATCTCTCTCGGCAATGGTAAGCCCAACACGACACGTTTATAGCATACTCGCACATACGTCAAGTCACAACTACTTGGGTATGGAGACGCTAACGCGAACGACTCGTGACTTTTTGCTTTTCTAGATAGACCACGAGACGTGGGGCCAGCAAAAGCCGCTTGCCTCTATAATTGGTGCCGGCGACAGCGAAATCCTCCACCCAACTGATAAAAGCTTAAAATAAAATTCAGTCTTCTTCGATTGTGTTTCTCTATACGCTTCTCTTTCACTGACCCCTTGTGCATCCTTGCCATTTGTTTCAAATTCGAGATGCTCCTATAAATAGACACAACTTGGCAGCAATCAAGCACCGTATTCAATGTGCTGGCTCTTGCTCCAATGCTAGGTACAGCCACAGATCTTTGAGGTGGTGAATAAATCAACTATTCAGCTGGTGCACACAGCTTTTATCTGAAAAATGCGGAACTCATTAAGTAATTGTAAATAAAAAAGTTTCCATTTCGTTTGGGGTCGACACGAGTGGCGGCGTCAAGTCAGAAGTCAAACATTGTACGCGGCGGCTAGGGCTTTTGAGCTTTTAAGGGTTTCCTCCACCACACAAACAAACACTCCAACGAAGAGGAAACGTTTTTCTGTAGTTTTTCTGTCGTTTTATGTGTTTTTTTTTATTTTTTTTTGTTCTGTAACATTAATAGGAAAATAAATAAAACCTTGAACACCGTGTGGCGACTTGTTATTGATTAAGTTTATTTAATACGTTCCCTAGCACGACCGTGGCGAAGACAGTTGTGTATGGATAGTTGATAGTACTAATTGACGGATGCATGTGTACATAAGTACTGCTCGTATGTGACTGTCAAATTTGGTTGCGAATAATCTCGTACATTCAGCAGACAGTGGAACTTGTTGTCGTGTTGTGAAAAACACGGATGGTGAATCCGATTTTAAGTATATCTGCTAAAGGACGCCATTTGCAGATAAGGGCACGGGGTTTCCGTTTTCTGACACTTGAAGGCCAAAATACGCTCCACAACTGTCTAGTAAAGAAATGAAACGGGCTTAAATCTGACCGACCTCGATGACATATCAACTAGGAACGGGAGTTAAGTAAATTTTTGAAATTTGTACACAAAGTAATTTCGTTTTCCATTGGGAATTGGGACAGAAAAAGCAGTTATTCTGCTCTCGAAATCAGCTGGCTGTCAGATTTCATGTTCCATTGGAAGCAAAGCAGAGCAATTTTGCGAGTCTCGATTTCTGAGCGAGATTCACACCTAAGTATGTACTTAACACCAAAACGTTTGCCATTTGTCATTTGTCAAACTATTAAAGTGTGTTTTTATAGAGACGACAAGTCTGTAAAAATTAGAGAAGAATTTACATTTGGCCACTGCAATGGATATTAACATAAATTTAACAAATTTTTATAAACACAAATTACAAAATACAGCTGACACGCATCACCACAAATGGAAAAAAGTCGTTTTATGTTCCATTGAAATCTGAAAATCTCAATGGAAAACGACATAAGATCAAGGTTTTTGACATCTGTGTGCTTAGAATGACCTGACCGTTTCGGTGATTGTTCTGTGTTTTGAGATTTTTACTTCCAAAGGGCTTTGGGATGATTATTATCTAAATCGTCGATTTACATCTTATCAGTAGATAATAATTTAGTAGTAGATTTTAGTAGTAGTTGACATTTTATGACACTTTAGAAAGGTATCAGTACATTCCCACAAAGATGCTCCCTTCGCACGGCCGTTCTTATTTTCCCGTTCAGAGTAGAGCGCGTCGAACATGCTTAGAACTGAGTGCGTTCAGAGCGATCAGATGACATTCGAACGATGACTTCTTTTCAAGAAAGCTGCGATGCCAAAGGTAACAAAAGTGAAAACTACAGCTCGTCGAACATGCTAAGAGCTGAGTGCGTTCAGAGCGATCAGATTTATGTTCTGGACAGGTTTAACAAATTTGAGCGAATTGGTGCTGGGGTGACATTCGAACGATGACTTCTCCGTTGCCAAAGCTAACAAAAGTGAAAACTACATTGCTACATATGTCAAAAAATGGTGGGTTTTATTTAAAATTAAAAGTAGAGCAGTCCCGTTTTCATATTTAAGCGTCAAAAGTCAAACACTATACAATAGTTTCGAACACTATTGAATTTGTCTAGTTGATTAGTCCCTGAAGAGACTGAGATACTAAAACTAATCTGTTTTCGAAATATTCCAGCGTAGTAGGAAAATCATAAACAATCATGTGTCATTGTTTCGGGTTTACCACGATATCTCGAAAAAAAAAATCTCGAAAGCAAAAATCTCGAAAGCTTAATCGCGAATAACAAAAATCTCGAATTAATATTAATTTTTGAGACAATGGTAACAATTTGCGCAATTTGAGATTTTTGTCATTCGAGATTACGTCATGATCCCCATTCTTTCATGTCATGTTTCGCATCATGTTTGTCTTCATTTATAAGATCTGTCTGCTCTCATTGCAATTTCTTTTCCATTTTTCTTTAGAAAGGCAACACGACAAATTGCAGCAGCAGAAAAAATGTGTCTTACTTGACTCAAAAATAGGACGATTGTAAACAGCAAGATAAGTTCTATTTCAAATTAATCTCTGGGAAAAGGCGAACTTATAAACCACTCACGAGATGTTTGACAATAAATGTCACTTCTGCTGAAAGATGTACCTCTCAGAAAATAATGTCTCCAAGAATCGAGTTTAAAATACTACTTGTTCCCTAAATTCGTTTCTAATCTGTCTAATCCGCCTTTTTGAAGCATTACGAGCAATAATTTCACCAAGGACGTTTGAAACATAATATTTGCTATTCAAGAGTCACATAGGTACTCGTATGACTCAGTAAATAGATTATGCTAGTTTACCGCGTTTTAATCGCACCTTCATATCTGCCCGTCATAAATTCAACTTGAGCTTCAGCTAGTTGTACTAGATTTAGTTCGATAGCTGTCACCCGCCGTAGTTGCCACTTTCAGTGTTATCAGTCACAATTAAAACACTCATTTTCGGTCGTGAATATTTCTAACTTGACAACTTTAAATTGACTTCAAATCGACAACGTGAAATATGAAACGTTGGCACCTATTCCCCACAAAAAAACAAAAACTTATCTACTACTACATTGAGCAGAGTTCACAATGCGTGTAGGTAATAGTTTGAAGAAAATTCTATGCTTGAGCATTTTTCTATTGCAAAATAAACTTAGTACGAATAAACTACTTTGTGGAATTGCTTTCCGTTTTGTTTTTTGATATTATTCAACTGTTCGGAGCAATGGCACAAAAAGCAAAAGTAACACTCTCCCAACACACTCGGCCCTGCCAGTTAAAAATATATTCCAGTCAGATAAATGCCTTGACATCTCTGTACACCCTACAGTGTTCCAATGGGGTAGCTTTATTAAACGAGTGAAACGCCTTAAGCTCCACCTGCAATTTGGATTAGCGCTACTGTAGGTATACCTGCGTTCGCGTGTCTATAAATACAAAGCCACATCTATGCGATTATGCCAGGGCAGCAGCGAAAATCTGAATCATATGGCATGACATGTGTTCCAATATACATAGTTCCGCTGACGTCGTGAAGCATGCTCTTTTAAATTCGTCCAAATATTTGTTTATTAAGAAAATGCACACTAAAATAGAATATACGCACCTTCTGCGTCACAAAGCCTCGCGTTATCGAAGAACAAACGACCGCAGCGATAACTTGATTTATGCGCCACCTAGTCGGCGGAAATATCTACGACCAGATAAAGAGTCTGTGCTGAGACTGAATCTTTAAGGCAGATCCTTAATAGTCACATGACAATCTATACATTTTCGCCACTACCGCATCGAAAGTTATGTAAAAAACACACGCCACTCACTCACTCAGTCCTTCTGAACCGCGTCACAACAATGTGATTTCCGTGTCAAAACAAAATCTATATTTGTGGGCTGCATTTCGCGTCAAAAGCATGTGACTCCATACAATAATTATGATGAGACAGATGCCCATAGTTCATTGACAAATCCTCGCCCATGCAATATATTTTCTGAAAATATTTCGTCCCATTTAATTTTAGACAACGTTTCTCCGCTGAACGCTGCTCAAGCGAATTTGCATTTTTTTTTTACGAAAAATTCTGCATTATCCCTTATCCTCTCGCACTATTGTCTTTTTGTGTGTGTTTCAGTTGACAAGCAGAGTTCCTAAAGTGAATCTAAAAGCGGACCAAAAATAGCGCACTAGCGTTGAATTTACATTTCGCTGTGTTTCCTTGCTGAAAAAGGGAACGGAACCAACTTGCAAAGCAAACCACCAAAGGCCTGTACTGTGCGAGAGAGTACAGTCACCTCTTTATAATGTTACTAATTAATTAATTTTAACACAGTTTCTTAATTGACCAACAATTGTTCATGCAATCCAAGAATGACACTAAAAATCAAATGACAGACCCCACTTCGGCGCGGCACAACATTCTTAAAATAAATTATTAGAATTTTTGCTCGATTCATGGCTTTTGCCATGGCACTCGAGGTACTTAAAGTATGATAGCCAGAGCCACACATATTCTACACCGAGGTTTGTGTATCTATGTGCTGAGGTACTATGATCTATTTTTGTAGCGAAAACAAAGAACAAGGCATAAATAAATTAATAAATAGAAAAAATAGTTTTTTGGCATGCCGAAATTGGAAACGACAAACTGATGACAGAAACGGGGTAATCGGTCTCCTTTTGGGCTGTTCCTTAAGGATGACAACTTTACGTCTTTATGCAGCGTAAATTTATCACTTTTATGCGTAGTAAAATGCAACCTAAAAGTTGTATCGATTGTGGCAACTTCTACACTTTGGAATGAGTAATGAACAGAAGGGAGGAAATGTGTCACAAATTATGTGGGATGCGGCAGGCGTGCTCGTACATCATGTGTGTGTATATTCCCATATTGTTTTGAGCGATTACATGTGAGAGTTAGAGGAATAGCGACTGTGTTTGGCTGTGGAAAAGAAAAATTGCATCTATACAATCAAGTTGAAAGTCAACACACGACACAGGACGAAACAATGGAAGAAAGAAGTTTCCGATAATTGACAACGACGACGCATTGAACGCTTGAGATTGCCAGAACTATTAGGGCGAAGAGACATAGCAGACACAAATGGGCGGCTAGAAGTAGAGCAGAAGTAGAAAAGGACCTCAATTAACTTCACAATTGAAGGCAATAACTGGCAAAGGATCGGGGAAACTGGGAAGCACCGCGTGTTTTTTTTTTTTTTTGTATTTAACAAAAAGAGCCAGAAACTGAGGAACTTTGTGTTTCAAATGAGAACATTGAGGCCAAAGAAACCCTTTCAAGTTTAATATTTTATAATCACTGCTTTATAAGAAAAGAAAAATATAAAATTGTCAGGCAAAACTGCTTATTTAAATTTAGCTTTAAAAGTAATTTAAGCTGCATTCCTTGTGTTCAGCGGCAACGTTCGCTTGCGAAAATAATATTTTAAAATCCAAATGCGTCCTAAATCAACCTAACTTCAAAAGATTCCAATGCTGCTCTATTCACTTGCTTCATTTTTTCGTTGCGAAGAGAGGAAGATCTTTTAGCTTCAATTCGTGAAGGAAATAGAAACAACAGTTACATTTTTACGACTGTCGTAAAAAAACATGTTAGGTGTGAAGAATTTACTACGTGCCTAGATCGTTTGTATACTGCAACATTTTTTCACTTCCAGATTTACTACACAGGAATTCAGGCTTTAAATTATGTATTACAGATTTGGCAGCATTGAACTTTGAAGTTGAGTACGGGCGGGACATTTTTTTATCTCATTCAAAAAGCTTCTCAATTTAGGGGCGAACCGTAGTCGAACTATACGGACTTAAACAAGTCACGAACTTGGATGTAAATCCACATGCGTTCTGATAAACTTTTGAAATAGTACAAAAATCCTAAGACTCCAATGTAGCTGACTTAAGCTGGATTACTCGCACGTAATCCTATTAAAGGTCTTCATTTAGAACATCGAAAATGACATACAAATGATATTTTAAGCAAAGGAATGTCTGCTGGGCAAAATTTGCGCACAATCTACGACAATTTTACTGACAGCATGCAAATATGTGCACGACTCGATCGCACGTAACTTGCTGTCAAGCACTAGAGTCCGAGTATTAGAGCTTAAATAATACTTCCGATTTTGCATCGGGGTTTAGAACCAAAATTTGACGCAAATGCTACCTCCAGTTAAGTCGCGTTTACACTTGAATACATTTCATGAGTTCGTTCTATAACAAAAAAAAACATAATATTAGATCCATTTACAATTTCCTAATTCCCCTTGTTCCGGAATTCCTTAAGAGAAGATTAAAACCACAACCAGATACCGCAACATAATAAAAAGTCAAGTGGGATTAGGATGTCGCACACTCTGTCGTGCTTGTGATTAGTTTGAACACCTAACTTAATTCAAGGTAAAATTCGTTTACGCAGAAATCAACTTGAGATAGTGAAATATATAAAGCACATACGAGTACACTTGTCAAAACACACTCAGATGGATTTTCTGGCATTTTCTTTGGATATTTCCGTATTGTGAAAAATTATAATTGATATCAGTTGATTGTCTTCGTAAAAATCAGAGGGTCTAAAATAGACAGTTGTCATAGCTAAGCCTTTTGCGAATTTGACGTTTAAAAACATGAAGAAAAAACCGTCCGCCCGTGGCAATTGGTTGTAATTTCAACTTCTTGTAATTTATGATTTTCTGTACTTTTATAAATGCATTTTCGCATTCTCAAGTTCATAGACTTCATTTCGGCCAAGAAATCTACAGAGACTTGCATGGAAGCGTCAAACTCGATAAGATTTATTCGCCTGACAATTCTGAGTGTGAAATTTGTGTATGCAGTGTTTGTATTATACTCGTTTTATTTATTATAGAAGACGAATATATAAATCTTGTCTGTCAACTTGACAATTTTGACAGCCTCTGACTCTTGCACGTACATTTAGCAGATGAATATTTTCACAAAAATTATGTCTACGACTTTTGTATGAAAATCAACAAAAGAAACGTTGTTTTTAGTACTGTCTACCACAAGCGACTCCAAAGTGTGAGAATATCAACCTGACAGCCTTCACAATATTTGATCTCCTTCTACTTACACCACTATATCTAAATCGGATTCACCAAATTAAACGAAGGTTTCTTGAAACCGTGATAAAGCATCCTCAAGTCCACTACAGCAACAGACTTTAACTTCGACAAACAAACGAATGTTAACACGGATAAAATCTTCAACAAGTTCACTTTTGTAATAGATTTAACAAACAATAGTCATCCATTATAAGGCGACTTCCATTACCACAGGGAATTTTAAATTAAACATTAAATAAACGTTGGGTTGGCTATAAATTATACCGCATACAAACCCCTTTCCGGAAAAACTGTACCGTGTTTGTTTATTAAATCTACTACGTTCGCGAGCAACATACACATTTATACGACTTCTTGTGTACACCACACAGACTGAATGTGAAAACCACAAGAGCGCAGCCTTATCATGAAACGTGGTGAATGCTTATCTACATCGCGGTGATAGTGAAATCGATTCTAGACTATTTTTTTCCTCTCTTTGTTAATCAAATCACGAGTCGCTAAATCATCACAAATTCACAATTCAAAACAATTACCTTTAAAGCCGATTTGTTAGATTGTAGTCATAGTCAAGTCCACTGTTCTCCGCAGCAAATCGTATTTTAAACAAAAACAAATCGTTTCTTTCCAACGAACAAAGATGACAGTTGACACAGACTCTGAATTGTTATTTTATTGTTTGTTATTCGCTCTCGCACTTGGAACACAGGTCGCAGATAAATAAATAAAACAAATTAAAACAACAAAAAGAAGACGATTTTTTTCTTTATTTTCGATCACTGTTCATCACTGGTGTCGTTTGATATAAACACAAAGCGGAAAAGCGTAATTACACCGAATCACTGTACGGCAGACTGGCTGTCAGTGGGACATTTGACAGTGGTGTACTCGTTAACTGCACACCAAAGCAATTGTAGCCACCATATTGAGCACTAAACTGTGTGTGATATTATTCAAATAGCCAGTATGTCGTATGTGTAGTATAAGTTAATATAATTAAATCGGTTTAGAGATACCCGCGATGGACTTGTGTTGTGTGCTGTGTACGATGATATCCGTGCGCTACTGCTTCATCGCTTCACAGCAGTGGGGAATAAGCGCACTGAAATCGTTCGTCGCTGTGTGTACACATGGGATTACTTGCCGAAGCAAAGCGTTGACAATAATACGTGTCCAAAACACAAATGAAACAAGCAATTAGAAAAACAATGTTTGTAGATTGTAGTAGTCCACATGGGGTAAATTTGTTTGAAAATAGTGCTCTCCTCTCTTAGTTTGGGACTGTCGCCTGTCGGTTGTCGGATTGTGTTTTAGAAAAGTCTGTAGTCTGTCTTTAGTACAATAATTCTACATAACCTGGCATAAGAATGGTGGTCATTCTCTTCAAATTTTCGTTTTCTCTTGCGAGCTATACATGCAAAACTGTTAATCTCACGCATACAAATCGAAACTGTTTGAAAAGAGCTACTGCCTGTGCAGTGCATGGGTATTGAATTAGTAAAATACGTTTCTAGGTTAAATAGTGCATGCTGCTTAGACTCTAGAGATGTGTATGTGTTTATACGCTTAATTTTCCCCAAACAGAGGGCACGAGTTTTTATTTTATATTTTTGAGCTTTATGCAATTCGTCAGATACGAGTTAACGAGTTTGTATCGAACATAAACTGGATTTCAATTATAGCGTTGGCCTTAGAATTGTACTGCCTGGGGGGTGGTTCCCTACCAGGCGCGACCACAGGTGGCGGATAGTGGAGCCTAGGTACGATTCGTTCGCGATCCTAGGACTTAGGGTTATAGCAGAGATGTGGGGTAGTGAGGTCTGTATGGGTTCAGGCCCCTATTGACAGCTATCGCTCTACTCGCTGTGAAAGCCCTATCGCGGACCAAACCACTTGTCATCTTTTCTTTTCTTTACCGGAAGACTTACCGAGAGAGAAAACTACATCTAGTCTGTGTTCAGCTAGATGTTTTCCCATGTAGCGGTTTGTCGAACGGGGATTTTAGAAAAGGGATGACCCCAAGGCAAGGAACGACGCGCCGAGGCCTGCATGGCTGGGGGGGTGCTCAGTCGCAAGCGCAAACTCTGAATAACTGGGGGCCTTCAGTTTTAATTAAATTCCTCTTACCTGCATACAGGGGGTGAGTGCAGGCGGACATCTTCTTCCCCCTTACTCGTGGGACCCAAATAAATGTCAAATAAAAATAATAATAAAAACGAACAATTTCAAAAAGCGAAGAGTGCGGACCGGCCAAGTGCTCATAGCTCAAACAAAACTGACCGGCATATGGTAGGAAGTGCGGAAGATGCACTTCTACCCTTTTCGGACGGAGAAAGCGTTGGAGCGATTGACGCAAATCTGGAAAAACTTCTTCTGGATTCTAGCGACACTTGCTCCATCGCTAGCTCATCGTTCTCTTGCAGCTCCACCAGCTCGAAGCATGCAAAAAACTGTAAGCTAACAGTCAAAAGGTTGGGGACAAAAAAGTGGGAGGAGCTGTCTGAAAATGATAGGAAGAGACTCCACAATGCACGGGTCTACCTTCAGGGGCGGTCGGTGTCGGGGGGCACTCCAATGGTTTGCACCTCGCTACCGTCTGCGCCTGTGGGTGACTTGTGTGGGAGCACTTTGATGGGGCCACCTAAATCCTCGACAAGCCTTTGCCAGTCAGGACCTACGGTGATCTCATCAACAGCTAGCGTGGAACCTTCAACCCTCACAGCGGCAACGCAACAGCCGGCCGAGGGCCCAGCCTTCTCAGCAATGACCGGGGATGCCCCGCAGTTGAGTGAGAGTGGGCCTCAGGTAGACACTTGCAAAGTGACTTTGAGTGATCCGAAAGAGACAAGCCTCTGCTTTTCTCTGGAGGAGAAGTCATTGTTACCTGCAATGCAAGGCGAGAGCAGCCCTGTAGATAAGGGAAACTCCACTTCAGACAGTTTTGCGACAGTAGTCAGGACTGGTAGAGTAGACCGGGATGCGACCCAGCAAGTCTCTACACAGGAAAAGACTAGTGACAACTCAAGAGACAGTACAAGGACGCCTTTACGAAATCGAAGACGCAATGCGATTCGTCTTATTCGGCGGCTTGGAAAGCGTGATCCGAAGTCTTTAACGGACAAGGAAAGAGCGGCTCTGGATAGAGCCCGCAACACGCTCAAGCTCGCGAGGTCCACTAGGGAAGACGCAAACAGACGGGAACAAAAGGAAAGAAGACCTCTCACGACGAGGGTGGGAAGCCGCTTGCTCCCCACCTCAGTTAATGAGAGACTTCGGACCGATTCGGAACCGGCTGCAAGCTGTTCCAGAAAAGTTCCAGACATACGCGACCGACGAACGAAAAAGACGGACGATAAGCGACGTTTTGTAGGGACGACTAGGCGAACTGATGAGGGACTGGTCGAGACGAGGAGGGAAAGCCTTTTGCCATCCACCTCAGTCTCGGACAGACTTAAGCGAACGCCAATCAGCGAGGAAACAGTCCCCGGACAAACATCCGAGCCGGTGGCGAATAGTTCGAAGAGAGGTAGGCACGACGATACGTTATCGCCACCCTCAAACAGAGCCACAAAAAAAGCCAAATTGGCACAGACTACCAAACCGAATCTTCAAGTGGCGGTAGTTGACTTTAGCAAGCCAGATCGAAAGTTGAGTAAGGACCAATGGAGACTCATGGAGCTGCGCATCCTTGATGGTGTTAACGGAACAATCGTTAACAAAGAGGGTCAGTTACCCTTCTTTGAGCAGCTCTCAACCTTCAAAGGTTTTAAACTCCTTTCGTGTGACAATGAGTTCACAAAGAACTGGCTAAAATCATTTGTGGAAAACACTCAGGCTCCATGGGCAAATGCCGACTTACGACTTGTCGTAAAGAAGGACCTGTTAGAGTTCACTAGACCAAAGGGACGCATTTCGATTCCCGGGCCACACATCCCGAAGGAACGTATAGAGAGAAATCTACGTCACCTCAATCCGGAACTCCATAGCGAGAACTGGGAAGTGCTTGAAGTGGGAGAACATTCCGAAGCGGGAACTGAGATTGTGGTTCTACTTAGCCACAAGTCAATGCCTCTGCTGCGGAAGTTCAACAACAAAGTTCGCACTGGAATTACCCGGTGTAAGGTTCGACCCTTCACGGAAAGAACTGAGAGTAGGAGGAGAGTGGTGGATGTTAAGGTACGGCAAACATGAAAATAGTCCAAATAAACCTACACCATAGTATAGCTGCAAGCTCTAACCTCGTCTATCTCTTAGGTGAAAGAAACATAGACATCGCCTTGGTGCAAGAGCCATGGATATCCCGTGGCAAAATAAGTGGGCTAAGTCATAGAGATTTAGTCACTTACAGCATCAAGCCGCTTAATGCGGAAAGTAAGAATAGAACGTGTATAGTAGCTAGGAAACATATTAACTTATTACTTCTATCTACCTACAGCAATCTAGACCAGACCGTTGTAAGGCTTGAACGGAGGGGGCTCCCCCCACTGATTATATCAGCCGTTTATATGCCTTATGAAGATGCAGGACCACCAGCTCCAATCACCCACGCCTTAGTACACAAAGCGGAACAGGAGGGTTGGGACGTGTTAATGGGATGTGACGCAAATGCCCACCATTCACAATGGGGTAGCGGAGATATTAACCGACGAGGTGAGTCTATTTTTGAATTTATAATAGAAAACAATCTTCTAGTAGCTAATAGAGGTGATGAACCAACATTTGTAGTTAGGAACAGGCAGGAAGCTATAGACATAACGCTATTCAGCAATTCCAAAACTCTCACTATCGACAAATGGAAAGTTCTAAACGTGCAATCCTACTCTGATCATAGGTTGCTAGAATTCTTTGTAGGTAACTGTTGCAACCCTCCCCAGTCACACAGGAACCCCAAAAAGGCTGATTGGGCTCTTTTTAGCAAGGAGATCGATAAAAGGAAAGATCTTTTACAAGAAGGCGATATAAATTGCCCGACCGACATCGACCTGAAAGCCGAGAAAATGGTTGCTGTTTTCAAAGAGGCATTTGAAATAGTATGTCCGGTGGCAAAACGGAAAACGAAAATATCACCTCCATGGTGGAACAAAAAGCTGGCCGCTATCAGGAAGGAAACAAGGAAACTTCTTAACACGGCTAACCGAACGAAAATGGACTCCGACTGGGATGCATACAAAGCAAGTCAGAGGAATTTCAAGAACGAAATTCAGAAATCCAAACGCCAGTCGTGGCAAAATTTCTGTGACGAAATAACGGGTACTACAGAAACCGCGAGATTGAGGAAAATCCTCACCAGAGAACCAATAACTCTGGGATCTCTAAAGGAGCCCGAAGGTAACTGGACTGAATCTTGTTCAGATTCTTTAAAGCTGCTACTGAAAACGCATTTCCCGGGCTGTACCGCTCGGCCATGCCTCGATGTACGCACCAACATTACGGGGGTAACGAGCCTTCCTGGAGATTTGATTACAGAGGATAGAATCGAATGGGCCATCCGATCCTTCTCTCCTTTTAAATCCCCAGGGCTCGATGGAATCATTCCTATTATGTTGCAAAGAACTGTCAACACTATCATTCCGGTATTAAAAGAACTTTACACTGGCAGTCTCACACAGGGATACATACCAAGAAAATGGCGTGAAGTGAAGGTCATTTTTATACCAAAGGCTGGGAAGGCAAGTCACACCAACGCAAAAGACTTTAGACCAATAAGCCTCACTTCCTTCATACTGAAAACATTAGAACGACTGATAGATATACACATTCGTAGTAGGATTCGCCCGGAAGAATTATCCCCGGCCCAGCATGCCTACACAAAAGGTAAAAGTGTTGAAACCGCGCTACACTGTGTTGTCAGTACAATTGAAAAAACTCTAAAAGAAAAAGAATACACCCTTGCGGCCTTCTTAGACATTGAAGGAGCCTTCAATAATGTCAAAACGGATGCCGTACGCAGAACGTTGAGTAAGCTTAACATTGATAGATTCATTATCAACTGGATTGTTAGCATTCTCGAAGAAAGACATATCATAGCAGAACTTGGGGGCTCTAAGCTAGAAGCCTACGCCTCTAGAGGAACCCCTCAGGGCGGGGTTATATCCCCGCTACTGTGGGTCATAGTTCTAAACGAGGCGCTTATGCAGCTTAGGAACAGTGGCGTCAGGACAACGGCTTATGCCGATGACGTAGTGTTGTTAGCAACAGGTAAATTCCTTCCAACACTCACTGAACAAATTGGAGGTGCTCTCAAAACCCTCGATATGTGGGCCCGGAGCTGCGGCCTAACTTTAAACCCCCAGAAAACTGAACTGGTTATATTCACAAACAAAAGGAAAATACCACAGTTTGTCACACCTTCTGTTGACGGTATACCCCTCAGAATATCTGACAGTGCAAAATACTTGGGACTTATACTGGATAAAAAACTGAACTGGAAATTGAACACATACGAACGAATCAAAAAGGCCACAGTAGCCTACTACTCCTGCAGCCGAATTTTTGGAAAAACTTGGGGACCATCCCCCAAAATTAAACTGTGGTTGTACACGGCTATAGTAAGACCTATATTGTCCTATGGCAGCCTTGTATGGTGGCCGGCAACAAACAAATCCACCTACCTAAAGGCCATTACGAAAGTACAAAGACTAGCGTGTATTGGTACCACCAGTGCAATGAGGACAACTCCTACAGCAGGTCTTGAGGCTATCCTCAATCTGCTGCCGCTGGACATTTTTATACAACTTTCAGCCGCCATTAGTGCCTTAAGAATAAGCCAATCAGTAAACTGGAAACTGAATGAAACGGGTCATTCGTCGATCCTTAAGAAATATTTTGGCTATGTACCTAACACGGACTACATCACGCCATACTTAGAGTTCACAAGACCATTCTCGAGCGTCTATCCCAGCAGGGAAGAATGGAGAGACGGAATAGTGCCTAACACGCAATCCATAGCCGTTTTTACGGACGGATCTAAAATGGAAACCGGGGTGGGGTCAGGTGTCTTCTCCGAGTCATTGGGTATCTCAAAATCGATACGCCTTCCCGACCACAGCAGTGTCTTCCAAGCAGAGGTCCTTGCAGTGACTACAGCGGCCCGTGAGTCTGTGGTAAGGGCAGTACCGCCTGAAGGTATTACCTTCTTTATCGACAGCCAGGCAGCAATAAAAGCATTAACTGCAACTTTAATTAAATCAAAGCTTGTGAAATGCTGTCGAGAAGAGCTCAAGGCTCTTGGCGCTCAGCATAAGGTATTGCTCTGCTGGGTTCCGGGACATGAAGGTATTCCAGGCAACGAGAAAGCAGACGAATTAGCCAGACAAGGTTCAGCAGCTGTACTAGAACAAGCCGATCCCTCTGTGAATATCCCGCCTTGCTCACTCAAGCTTGAAGCAGGGAGAAAAGCCACAAGGGAGGCGAACGCTAGGTGGACCGCACTAGAAACTTGTCATACTACAAGAATGTTATGGCCAAGCTTCAATGAAGCAAGAACCGAGAGTATAATACGAAAGGATAGGAAATCCCTCTCCATCCTCGTAGGAATCCTAACGGGGCACAACACTCTGCGGTATCACATGAAGAAACTACGCTTGACGGAAGAAGAACTTTGTAGAGGCTGCGGTGATGAGGAAGCTCTTGAGGACACAACCCACTTCCTATGCCACTGCCCGAACCTCCAACACAATAGGCACAGGTTCCTAGGGAGACACTTCTTTCACGACATAGACGAGCTATCTAGCACACCAGTAGACAAGATAATGAACTTCATCAAATCCACAGGATGGTTTGTATCCAACGGCACGGTGAGTAATTGATCACAAATATTTATGGATAAGGTCAACATGGGTAAGGGACAACCCTTCCCCCCTATGGGCATCACAATGGGTCAACATTGACCTGAGTGTGGCACGGAGTACTCCACGCCAACCCGCCTACCCTAGAATTGTACTGTGATATCTGGAAAATTCCACTGGTAGCTCTGAATGATTGGAAATCTCTTGTCAACTTTTTTGAAATGAAAATTCTATCTGGCAGCAGATATTGTTTTTAGGTGAAACTAGCAAACAATAACTAAAATAAACACTTAGAACTGATAGGGAAAAGCCGATTAGTATGGAAAGACTCTTTCGAAAAGCATTCAGCGCTATGTTTATTAAACATTCAAAAATTTAGTTATCTTAAAGCCCGTATGACACAAACATTTTGTTTTTTGTATTTTTCAGACTTTCAAAATGAAACTAGAGCAGTATACGAAAAAGTACTACAAAAAATCCCGATAGGAGTGAGTGCGTACACACCAATCTAATTAAAGTAGAGATGTCAAAAGAATGCATTGAAAATGTATTCAATTTTGGCTTCTTTTTGACATTTCAACAGTAAATGGTATTTGCCTCCCGTCACGTTGAAGTTTGTGGTTACAAATTCGTTTGACAATTTGTGGTTGCTTTGCAAACAATTGTCACCCCTTTCATAATACACATTTTGTCTCTTTTAAACGAAACGGAAATTTCAATGATTTAATGTGATAAAAGTGAGGAAAAAATGCGAGAAAAATGTAGGGTCATGCGGGCTTAAGTCTAATAGATTGGTTCGGACTAGACGTAGGTACCCTGAATGCAAAAACTATAGATTGTTTGTTGTTTGGGAAACGTCACTTCTCTTATGTCAGCCACATAAACGAACCGTCAACTTAGTACTAAAACTAAGTAGGTATCCTGCTCGCGCTAAATTGTATCTCCCATACAAAAATGTATACAAAGATAAAATTTAGCGAGGCAGTTTAGCAAAGCAGTATCCTGTTCGCACGCTAAATTCTTAACTTCATGTAGATGGGCCGATGAAAAGTCTCCACTCATTTAGCTCGCGAAATAAATGTCCGGTACATTAAATCGAAGATAAATGTTGACAGAAGAAACGGAATAAAAAGTTTGCTGTGTACTTGTTATTTTTTTTATAGGAAAACGCAAATAATATTTGCGTGAGAAACAAAAGGAAGCGCAAATTCAAAGCAGAGATATTGTTTTGTGAGTTATCGAGATATTTATTTATATCAGAATAGAGAATCATTTGGCCTCGAATGTTTATCGGGTAATAATAATTGTTTCGCGACGGTAAAGAGATTTTGGAAAGTTTTGTCTTCTACTTGCTGCTATAGAAATTGTTTCAGCTGATGCAGGAATGATAACATCTTCTTCAATTTTTGTTGAGAAAAATGAAGAGAAAAATGTGTGCTCTACAGTATTTCTTGATATAGCACAAGCTTTCGATAAAGTCTGGCACAAAGAACTGATACACAAACTACAAAAGCAACTGCCGAAGCAGTATTCGACTATTCTGGAGTCTTACAGATCGATTCTTCAGAATTAAGCAAGATACAGAGTGTTCAACATTAAGAGAGATTAAAGCTGGTGTACCGCAAGGCAGTGTGCTAGGTCCAGTTTTATACCTACTCTTCACTAGCGATTTGCCTGAAAGTGTAGAAACCACCATAGCTACTTTTGCAGATGACACGGCCGTCCTTGCTGTGGGAGCAACTGTCGAAATAGCAACAAAAAAGCTTCAGACGGCAATAAACAATATTTCAGAATGGACAAAGAAATGGCAGATTAGATTAAATGACCTTAAGTCAGTCCATATTAATTTTACGTATAAAAACGTACCACACATTCCAGTCTACATTAACAACAATGTAGTAGAATTTTCTAACACAGCTAAATATCAAGGCATGACTCTAGACGCTAAACTGCGTTGGAAAGCGCACGTTAAGAAAAAAAAAAGATGAGTTGAACATGCGATACAGTAAAATGTATTGGCTTATTGGGAGATACTCATCCCTGTCCAACTACAATAAGTTATTGCTATACAAGCAAGTTCCAAAACCAGTATGGACCTACGGGCTCCAATTGTGGGCATGTACATGCCAAACAAACTTACAAAAAATTCAGGTTTTTCAAAATAAAGTACTAAGGAACATAGTTAATGCACCTTGGTACATACGCAACGCCGATCTGCATAGGGATCTAAATGTTGAAATGGTTGAAGATGAGGTTAAGAAGGTTGCTCGGAGGCATAGAAATCGGCTTCTCAACCACGTAAACACAGAAATAACAGAACTTTTAAATAATGACAATGTAATCAGGAGACTGAGACGGGTTAAACCTCTTGATCTGTAAGATTTAGCTAGGGCTAAGAAATTAGGTATTAATTTCAAACAAAACAAGTTTAAAAATCCGACAAACGGCGGATTTATCTCTTTAAATTCATTAAACTATTCAAAATATAATTTGCTGATTTGTCGTACGACTAGGTGCAATCTTTTTTCGGGATGGCTTATGCCAGTCCCCCGGGAGTTTTTTTAGATGAGTTAAAGTCCATCACTATTGCAGAAGCATCCCTCGCGTATAGCTCTGCAATATCTTTTGATGATTTTTTACTTCCAGCGAATTCCCAACAAAAAAAAATTGTGTTGTATGCATTGTTTTAAATATTGCGATGCTTTTGAAGTTTGAATTTAAAATAACGTGTATAATTTGAATTACGTTTACCGACATTCTGTCATGAACTGAGACATATAAGTCAGGCAGCTGTCAGACTTCCTGAACTAAATATTTGAACGTCACATTATGACGCCCGGCAGTGAATTTCTGAATATTATATAATACTGGCCACTAGCACACGCATTTTATTCACACAGCTCTTGACTTGGCTATGTTGTTCAGCACGCCATTGAAAAACTGTGAAGATTTTTAATATTAACAGATTCTGCTATATGGTTGCGGCCTTAAACAAATTGACAGACATTGGAAAACATTTTGTTTCTATTTTAGTTGGCCAACAACCCAGATTAATAAATTTTTCAATTGACCTGAAGTTCGTTTGACATTTCTAAACGTCAAAAAATTAATCATCAATTGAACAAACGTATTGTGACAGAAAATCATAACTGTGTCAATATGATTAATTTTGACAAAAAAGTGACAAGAAAATCAAATGTATGACTTTATTTTGGAAAAGTTCTTCATTTTGTGTGATGTTCTCAACAAAGCGATAAACAAGTTTTAACTACTTATTTCTAAAAGGAATCGCTAGATTAGTTGACATTTGGGTGTTTATTATTTTCGACACCATGAACTATAAGCCCCGTATTAACAAAAAATGTGCACCAATATATTAGCTAGCAGACGCCAGATATCATACAAAAAATTGACGTAACGCAGTGTTTATTAATACCGCGGTAAGTGCTTATAAACAAGAACTCACGTGAAGTTGGTTGCCAGAAGTTCGTATTTGAATGAATACACGACGTGCCCGCATCGAAGAAGTTTCTTGTGACATTGATCGTTCACTTTACATGATACAGGTGTTCCATTTTATGGGCAGTGCACTGTTGGTAGCTATATCACACAGCACGAATCTACAACACCCTCCGAGCAGTTCGCATTTCTAATCTTTCTAATACCATAACTGATATGAAAATATAAAAGAAATAATAATTTTCTTATCATAAAAACATTCCAAGGCGAAATACAGAAAAACAAAACAAAAATCTAACCAACGAAAGTCTTCCGACAACAGACGACGTTACCAATTATTTTTTATTGGCCTTTCGCGTTCAGCTTTAAATTGAGTTCAAGCCACGGAAGCAAGCACTTGCTGTTTTTTCGCTAAGCCACATTTTTGACATCGACAGGTAGTAGACACAAGTGCGAAGATTGATTATTTCTAAATCACCGATTAATTCGCATGTTGGCTTGGGTTCTCCTTGAAACATTTCATAATCAAAAGTAGAAGTTCAATCACATGATTGGAAAATTGGATAGGTAGTCATATATTTTTCGTGCGTCTTTTTGGTTCAAACTAAATATTGTAAGGTGTAGGTAATAAGTGGCCATTTACACTCCCTCAAGAAATCCGAAAACCAGTCAACACTTTTGGTTTAACCTCTAGCAATTGTTTGGAGGGGCATTTCACAAAAACAACAGCCACAACCTAAGGTATTTCACTTACCAAAACGAGCATTTAATGTTGTTTTTAAATTGAAAGAACAAAAATAATAATCACCTCGTCTGTGTTGGTAAGTTTAGTCTGTAGTTGCACCTGTCTGTTGGTGCGACTTCTTCTAGCAATTCTACGCACACAATGCTTCTACCATGTGTGCCCTATATTTCCAACCATCAGAGCCAAGAGATACGCTTTTTTTTCTCTTTTGTAAATATATTTTAATTTGCATAACCAACTTTGAGTGTGTTATATGGAAAATTAGCTTCCGAATGTGTATTTAGTGCAGATTCTGGTAGTAGAGACGAAGCCAGTGTCTCGTGGCTGTGTGAAAGACGAGACAAACAAAACGGTATGCTTTCCAAATATCGCCGGCATTAGTTTACACGCTGAAAGACGTTGTATTTGTGAGAGTCAGAGAGGAATTACTTAGCTAGAGTATTAATTTTATTTGTTGTTTTGTGTTGGTGGTATTTTTGCTTTAAACATTTTTGAACTGGAAAGAAATCCTGTGAATGATATATGGAATTTTTTACGACCGATATTGGCAAATTTAATTACGCATTTAGTCATTCAATGGTCAAACAAATGGTTTTCTTTCGCAAATGGTTTCAACAGTGGACACCAACTAAAGCTAAGATTGTTTTACAAAACGTCATATAATTGACTTTTCGAATCTGTTAGACAGCGTGTGACAGCAACAAAGTTGTACAAGTTGTCAGGCAGTGTGATTTCTCAAATTTTGAACTCTAAATGAGGTTTTACAATCAGAACACTCTGCACAATAAAATGTCAAAAACGTGTCAAAATGCATACAAAAATGTATTAAAAATGGGAGTGTGTGATGGAAACAAATCATAATATTTACTCGGAGAGCTAAAAGGTCTATTGTGAAACCACACATACAAATTTTGTAATAATAGTTTGGTAGCACTGACTTGGTAGCACTGATTGTTGGTCAAACTGACTACCAAATACATATTAAGAAACTAACATTTTTGACAATACTTGACAGATAATACAAATTTAACATAATTTTTGTGTTTCATAGTCCAATATTGGTGTTATAATTCTCGCAGTACGAAAGAAATCACTCTATGGCGTCGCAAAATAACCACAAAGTACGGGAACGCGTTTAACTGCATAAATTTCAAATGCCAATAAAAGAGAGCATTAATTATTATTCAACAGCTTCTTGAAAAAAAAACACAGAAAATAAATTAATCAAAATAAAACTATAGTTCAAAAAATTTGACAACCATTTGTCATCTCTCGGGGAAGATTGTAAATTGAGATCAAATATCGGCCTCCATACGAGCATAAACGACATCTTGCTGAGAACTAAAATTTCTTAATTTAGTAAGTAATCGTGGGAGGAAATAAGAATAAAAAGAACAACAAACCAACTGTCAATGGAACATGATTTAAAAAAACGAATAAACGAAAAATGCAAACAGAAGTAGAGGTGAAGTTCGAAATTAAGACTTATGGTTAAATTATACTTTACAGCCCATATAGATAGTTTAGTCTTTTGTGCGAAAAGAAACGTCAACGAAAGCAAAGAAATTTTCGCTAGATACTCCAGCATAGCTCAATTTCGCACCTTATGCGGGAGATAACTATCGGATCAATGCAACTCGGACAGTAGAATAAGCCATAAAACTCGCATTCGTGTCAAACAATATAACCGTTCCCTAAGCACACCCTGTAGGCGCAGTGGCTTAGTGGTTAGTGTGATGGACTACTAAGCGAGGGGTTCAGGTTCGAATCCCGCAAAAACCTAATTTCCAACTCAGGGTTTTTTCACTGCGCCACCTCTCGCGAACGTCTGACAAACATCCGAGAGTATAACTGTCATGAAAGAGCTTCTCAATTAGCCGTTTGGAATCGGCATAAAATTGTAGATCCCTTCCATTCGTTCCAAAAAAATGAAAAGTCACACAAAACGAATGGTTGCGAGAAGCTAGGCCTAGGGTCCCTACGGACCTGTTGCGCCAAAAATTATTATTATTATTATTAAGCACACCCTAAGCACAAAGTCATCAGACATTTAAAGGGATTATCACAATAAAATTAAGTGGGCTTCAGCTAGTGTCAAAGACAATCACCTTGGAATTGTAGTAGGATGCTTGATCAACATACGTCTTAAGAAACAGAACACAAGAAGTATGGATTTTGATAGGTTTGTTTTTCGAATCGCCCACAAATTTGACAACTGACAGCTGCTATCATTTGATATTATATGCGAAGTATAATGGACCGCCACCGAGAACAAAAAAAAAAACTTCAATTCCGCTCTTGCTTTTCACAATAATCACCCTTTTCCTTCGAAACAAGGTACAGGCCTAAACCTATAGACCGTTTCAAGGTTATAAAACAAAATTTGATCAACTAGAAGCCAACAACCCACTCATATCACATTTTCAACTGTACATCAACAAAAAATAGAACCAATAACCATTGGAAAGCTCCAGACAAATAGTTAACTACGTAAAACAAGCTTAACAAAATTCAAAGATCATTGTACATAATTATTTCGGTATACCGAGCCAAAGAAGACTGCCTGCAAAAGGCATCAACACACTTTACCAAAGGTCAAATACCAGGAAGAGAAAAGCGGGCAAATTAAAAAAAGAAAAAAAAAAACACATTTTACCAACATTTTGCATAACACAAACTATATGTCTCAAATAAACAAAAGTTTCCTACTACTGTCCAAACACAACAACAAACAATGCTCTCTTGAATAAACAATAATCAAACTCAAACAAAGTCCGACCAAGAGAACACGGCTGCGAAAGAGCGCACAAAGTATCAAACACACACATTATACAACAATTTGCACGCACACATCGGGGATTCTCTCTAAAATTAGCTTTCTCAATGGACCTCTCCCTAATAAGGAAAAATTACAATCTACCTTTATTTGCTACAGTAAATTCGATACAATATGCAACAAATAAACAAATAGAACATTACTGGTCGTGTCTCAATATTTTAAAAACTATTTCTTATCCGCAGCGGCTTTTGAACAAAACACTCAAGACACAAGAGATATGTATTTTTCCAAAGGGGGATTGTATAACTTTGACCACGTGAACTTTTTTCCTCTCACCGAAAATATTTTTTCAAATGAACAAATATATTACTTCAACAATAAAGTAGATCATTTTGCCGACGGCTATCCGAGGGGTATCAAAATTCTATTGTTCAATTTTGTGACTCGATCGGTGATTTTTTATGGAGTCTTTCGGACTTACCTTCACATGAGGTCGTTGATTTCCAGAGGGCGTTACGTATTAAGACAAAAAAAAAATATAGGAACAATATTCTGATTTAAAAACACAACCAATTCACTCGTTGCTAATGCACTGTTGAGAAACACTTTGGGAAGCTTGTGACGTGCTATGTAAATCGCTTTAGTTAGACAACAAAATTTAAAATAACACCAACAGTAGTAGCACAGCGCAAACACACATTAAAACGACGACAGCGACGATGGATGACGACGGCCACGGCACGCCGCGATTATTTTGTTGTTATTGTTGTTGTTGATAGCCCCGATTCAGATAGCCTAGAATACCGATACATTCATGTATATATGACATTATCTTTCACGCGTTAAAATAATAATCAAATAAAGCGCGTTCACTTCACTTACGACGAGTGAACTGTGTACGTTGACGTCGTCGTCGTCATGGGTTGACTGGAGTTGGTGCTGTCGCATTCTTTCACACTAAAAACCGCAAAATATTTATGAGCAAGTACTTTCCAGCAAGCACTACACACAGAGTTAGGGAATGAATTCCTTTTGATTGCTTTCATTTATTTTTATTTGTTGTCAGCTCACTCTCACTCTATTGCCAAATTTCAAGCTGTCAAGCGGAGGTTTCTCTCTGGGGGAAAAGTGTAAATGCTTTTGGCACTATGTGACATTAAAAGTTTAAAAAGATAAAGTGCAGCATGCAATTAGTTTAAGTGAGAAGCAATAGTTGTAGATTTGAGTATCAGTATTTGTTATTATTATTAAATCATTATAAAAAGTGACATAGTGACGATACTAGCGATTTGTTAATAATTATAGTCGACAAAAGAAAACAACTTGTAAAACATTGAATGTACATTTTGATCCCTTATCTAATCTGTCACTTGTCATTTTTAATATGGTTTTCAGTAAAGCGAGAAACAGACAACATCAACTTTGACAACAGAAATGACTTGAGCAGTAGAATTCGTGTTAAATATATACATATGTATTTTCAAAGGTGCAGGGAAATAAGTCCACGGGAACTAAGTCCACTGAGGGACTTAGTACCCACCAAGGGGGAAATAAAACCATTTTCGTGAAGTGGACTTAGTTCCCATATAAGGTGGGAAATAAATTCCGAAAACTCAGAGTGGTTTTATTTCCCTTTTAACGTCAAGTTGGTGTTATTTCGCTCTCAAACTATGAAATCTGTATGGGGGGGCATGCTGCCCCCCTGCAACCCCCCTGCTTGGATTTACTGTTGGATTACGGGGTGGGTGCAAGGTTGGTCTTATTACTCAAATTTGGTTGGCGTTATTACGCTTTGTCGGAGTTACTCCAATAAAAGATCGTGAGTTTGTTGTCCAATTTAGTTTGGACGTAAGTTCCCCCTTCTTATTTTTGAGTGTGTACTAAGTTCCCGTCAGAAAGTGGACATAGTTCCCACCCTACATGGGAACTTAGTCCACTTCACGAAAGTGGTTTTATTTCCCATTAGGTGGGAACCTAGTCCCTCGGTGGACTTAGTTCCCGTGGACTTATTTCCCTGCACCTATTTTCAAAGCATTGCCACTAACTTTGTCAACGATTGAAAAAATACATTGACAGTTGACTGAAATGCGTTTTTATCAGATGATGAATTTTTGTGGCTGCCAAAACAGATCTTCCCGGCGACTGGAAAAATGTTTATTTGTTTTTTTTATATATCGAAATAATTAGAATAGTAGAGGCGAAGGGGTTAATAATTGACATTCTGTCAGTGCACATGCTGCTGTTTTTTTTATATTGCTAAAAACTAAACATTTGAAAATTCATTTTGTAAATAGTTTATAAATTGCTGTAGCCCAATGAAGAGATATTTTTTTTAAGACATCTGGTAACGCTTCCAGGGTTATGGGTCCTATTGAAAGTTAAGAAAACTACAAAAAAACCATGATTGACAGCATGAATTTGGGAGCAGGCCTAACGTCGATGTTGTTGACATGATGTGTAACACATAAAAGAAATTAAAAACCATAAATGGGCACATTCAAGAATCTAATAATCTTAAGTCCACTAGATTGGTCTGGATAAGATGTAACCTGAAAAGTAGATTGGTCGGAAACGTTACTTTTCATACGTCAGCCACATGTGCGAACTGTCAAGTTAGTATACTCAGTCACGAATTTCTTGACTAGATTCATCAACTGAAACAGCTGACCGACCTAAGCCATTCAAACCAGAGATACAACAAGTCAGACAGCTGTCCAGACTTACTTAACTAGATACTTGAATGTCCGCAGTGACTCTTAAGGACCATTCACATGAGAGCGAATTGCGAACCACGAACTGGCGAATATTCGTAGATTTTGACACTTCATTCACATGAAAACTTTTTTTAGTCGCAGGTACCCGCGAATCATTTGTATTGTTGAAGGTTAAGTAAGTTCTAGCGAATTTTTCATTCGCAGGTTTGTGGATCGCGACTGTTTTATGTGGATTGTGAATAAAGTGTGACAGTTCGCGGCAAGAATTTTCAATTCGCGGGAGAATTGCTGTAATTGTAAATTTCGTTATTTTAATCAATCAAGTCTCGGTTTTTTTTAGGTTAGGTGTTGTATGAATTGAATATAATGCTTTTGTGGTAAAACAAATATCAATTTTCAATTTATAAATACAGATAAATTGATTTGTTCGCAGTTCGTCTATTCGCAGTTCGCGCTCATGTGAATGGTCCTTTAGAAGTGTGTTGCGACTGTCAAAGTTGCTGTCGTTATTGTATTTGCCAATCCGTTTCTCGCTTAAAATGTTCTTAGAGGATGTTCTGACATTTTGAAAGACCTACATGTTAAATCTGTCAAAATTCAGAAGAATTTCTCAAAATTCTATTCCCCGAACTGTACCTACGCGTTTTGGCATTTATTTCAATTGAATTTGCTCTATATTTTACCCCAGTTGTAGGTAGTTAAAAGCTAACAAAAGTTAGAGTTGAACTTGAATTGTACTAGAAGTCAAAATAATAGGAATTGATTAACTCCACGAATCTATTTGGAAAGAGGGGGGCGAAAATAACTTTTTTAGGATGTATAATCATTTTAAAGGACTTAAGCTCGAGTTTCATCTTTAGATGTCTGCTTTGAGTGGTTTAATTTTTTTTTTAAATGTTACATAAGGAGCCATTGTGGTGGATTGAACATTCATAGTCAATTGTAACAAATTGTAACAATTTTTTTTATAAATTACACAAATACAAGCTAGTATTTGATTAGAATAAAATTTCTGGCAGGTATTAAGCCTGCAACCTCTTCTGCAAAAGTGTACATGCCCCTCCCAACTTTTGTGTTTTCGTTTTCGAAACTGAAACCAACTTCACTCCGCCTGGAAAACTTAAGGAAGCGATTCGTTTGCAAATTATTTTTTTTAATTGAACCCGCTAATTGAAATGCGGAGTAAATAAACAAAGTCGTATAAATTCGTTTTATTGACCCTTTTGCTCCCCCTGTAGACAGATTGAAAATACGAGTAGAGAGTTATTTCAACACTAAGAGGATTTATTACACCACTTAGGTACGACCTCACCGGCAAACATTTTAATTCAATAAAAAGCGAGTTAGATTCAAATCAATACAAGTTTTGAAGCCAAAGTCGCTAATTATGTTCTCCAATCCGTTCCACTCTAAAACTAAAGTGAGCTTTAAACCTCTTTGAGTAATATTCTGAATGTTGATCTCGGTTATTACTTCACGCGCCATTACTGTCATAATAACTTAAGTGACTACAAATAACCAAGTAGTTGTCATATCCATTCACACATTCCCAAAATTAAATAAATCTTCATAAAGACTCCGCTACAAAATTAACTTTAAATAAGCGTCTCTCGGAGGCGTGTTTACTGCTCTCAGACGTGTGAATGTGTGGGAAATAAGTAAAACAAAAATATAGGGCAACAAATCAAAAGGCCTGAATGGATCTCAGTTTATATTGTATTTCTCTCGCGTAGTGTAGTCGCAATAATTCGGTTTGCGCAGCCACCGACAGTGGCGTCTTATCACCTTCACACTTGTAAACAGCAGCAGCAACGAATACAATGTTCTACACGAACAAATGGCGCAATGCGCAAAGCTTCGTTTAATTTTTTCCATCGTGTGTTGTTGGCCTTTTAAACAAAATAACAAAAAAATCACACACTTATCACTTTGTTGACTAAATACGAAGTAATATGAAGTAAGTATGTAAATTAGGTAAACACGATCGAAAAAATGCTAAAATGAGGATCAGCATTTGAATAAAACGAAACGAAAACTGACACATGATTACTGGGACTTACTGCAGCTGTTGGGATGTTTCCTCGTAAATATTTAAGGGTTGT
Organism: Cheilosia vernalis; assembly: GCA_949126925.1. Lineage (NCBI taxonomy): Eukaryota > Metazoa > Arthropoda > Insecta > Diptera > Syrphidae > Cheilosia > Cheilosia vernalis. The sequence continues at coordinate 9,699,997 of OX421360.1, read as the reverse complement.
TTACAAATCTTATCGATTAAAATCTAATGTGGAAAAAAGTCTTACATGTCACATGAACGCGCACACATTTTTTGTGTTTCGTGCCTAAAGTTGGTTTTGGTTCTCTGACCCCTGACCTGCAGATTGCGATATACTTACGAATTACGGCGACATCAAATTTCATTTTGAAATAATAATCAAAGCAGCTGAGTTGTGTTTTTTTACTCAGGGCTAAATGCCGGGAGGTCGAGCGCAGTAAAATATACGCTGTAGCTAGCAAATGACAGTGAAGGCACACACATACGGCTGTGTTGTGCATGGCTGACGCAAAAAGAAAAGGAAAATCACTTGAATAGTAAAACGTTAGCATTGACATGGAGAAGTTAATTAGATTCTTAAGCGAGATATATGTACGCTGCGACGATTGATGGAGTCAGATATTCCACGTTATGAATGCGCGGTTTATATGTAGTAAACGTAGTTTAAGTTTATTCCGTTCAATGTATGTAATAACTAGGGACACAAATAAAATGTTTACTTCCGAAACTTGGGACCAAATGGGACACAACTGTCATTACACTACACGCTTCAATCGATTTAACTTCGTATGCAACCACTTTTAATGCCAATGAAGTGACGTAATATGAGGCTTTTCTATTCTCGGTCAGAGTAGATCACTGAACGGATCTAATTTATTTACGAAACACATTTTGCACCAGCAGTCAATGTATGTATATAAAAATATATCATACACTTTTTGGCGATCTACTACATTTTCACTCATCAGCAATCATGATTGGTTGGTTGGTTTAAGTGTCTGTATTCCATGTTACCTGACGCATCAGCAATCATTTATGTCTGCTGGCACTTTGTTTCATAAGTCAGCTGTCAAAAAAAAATTGTTTACTCAGACTGCTCAGTAAATTCATTCTGAACTCAAAAAGTACGTTTTGATTACGTTCTAAAAAAAAGTAAAAGTGCCATAGGTAACTAGCAACTTACATAAATTCGAATCCAACTCGAATTTTATTGAATTAAAAAGATTTTTCCGATCGAAGCTGATAGGGAAGAGTGGAGCAAAAATATTTAACCTATTTGTAGCTTGCTTTTTAATTTTATCTCTCATTTCTAACAACTGAAACTAATTAAAAATCCAATTTGCAAACGAATCCCCTAGTTCAGTAGATATGGAGTGAAGTTGGTTTCAGTTTAGATTGTCAAATCACACAAGTTGGCTAAAGAATGTACAGTTTTTAGAAAAGGTTCCAAACTGACGGCTTAGCTCTTGCAAGATTTTTTTTTGCTTTAAAATGTATTTGTTAGACAACCAAAAGAAAATTTCGGGACAAAGGAACTACAAGTGACGATATGTTTCTGATTTTATTTAAAGATGACCTGAACACACGTTCGAAAAACGTTAAGAACCACCGCATGGACTAAAGTGGTTCTCCTGTCAACACTATGAAAAGCAGTGAGATGGATAATTTCAAAGCTAACAAGATATTGTGAGCTAGGTGGTTAGTTGGGGCGCACGATTGGAGGGGGACCTCAACCAACTTGGGACACAGCTGGCTGGAGAGGCTTGTTGGTTGAGTCGTGGCCCAACCCGGCTTATAATCCCCAACAAGAGTGCAGTAAGTAGTGCGCTGGATTACAGAGTGAGAGATCTTAGGTTTAAACCCCGGAAAAGGCAGATTACACTCAAATCTTAAGGATTCTTCTATTGTGTAACCTCTCACGAAGGTTTGTAGCTCCCTTCCATTCTTTACAAAAATAAAAATTCATACAAGCGAATGGTCATTGGCTACTAGAACAAGAGTCTTATATGGAACTGTTGGGTAAATTTTTTGAAACAAGTAAAAAGTATGTAACTTGCACTTAATTTGTATTGACACCACAATACGTCCTGGGCCCTAATTCACAAAACTACAAGTCACAGTTTAAAGACCGACATACCCTTTCCTTACAGATTGTGAAACAAAATTTACAGGCGTTTCCCAAAACTACAACTGAAGACTTGCAACTTTTACAATTCTACCGGCAAATTGGTACAATCCTACGACTAGGCGATTTAAAATATTTTTCACATCAATCTGCACTTGAAATGACAATACTTTTTGGTATGTTCCTTTGGCGATCTGCAATTTTACTCGAGCTTTATTCTGGAGGTCTAATTTGGGAAAAAGTAAAATAAAAGCACATGGAAAGCATTTTCACATAATAAAGTAATCAGGTTTGTTCTACAATTTGTTTTAAAGCCGAGACAAAATTGAAATCTTCATTAATTGAAAAATATGCAAAAAGACAGTGTTTTCAATGTGCACCTAGCACCCAGATTTTGGTCTGTAGCTCGGCTTCTGGGTGAAAAAAGGTAGTTGATAGCTTAAAATGTTTACAGAAGTGTTGCCCCAGTGGGCATTATTTTCTTTCTATATTGCTTAAAAATTATTCGAGTTATGGCAAGTTAATGGCAGTGAAGTCAGAAAAGAAATATATTTCGGTCAAAAATGCCTCCAGAAAGAAGGCGTGGCAAACAAAGTTAAGGTCTTACGAACTATTGAAGAAAAACATTTCTTTGAAATCTATTTCCATAGTTTTAGATGCCCTGCAACTCGCCCTTGTCTTTTTTTTAGGTAAAAGCAAATCAACATTTAAAATATATATATATCTATCGTGTATAGTATGTATTTATTTTCTGAGTTCCAACCCTCTAGGTTATATTATTAAAAATAACAATCGGACTCACCTTTAGGTTTGATTGCTTGCAACATAGACCTGAAAAAAATTATCAATTAAATTGTATTTTTATCATTTGATCGTTTGCGCTAACGCGATAATCATATAGCGGGAAATTTATTATCTACAACAAATATTCAAGGCTCTCGAAAATATATACACAAATGTCTATTATGTGCGTGCGTGTAACTAGTTTTACAAGAAAAATTAAGTTATTATCAAAAAGTATTAAAAAAAAAACCTACAGATAGACTTTTCAAGATATCACCTTCAGATCAGTCGTGGTACAGTCCAGTGAACGTACACGTCTGCGAACTTTAGAATATGTATAATTGTATACCTATAAATACGCTACTGATAAGCCACAGACGCGCTTTCGGCAAAAGGTATGTTGCTCATGGCTGTTATCTACGGAAATACTTTAGAGTTTAGGCTAAGTAAATAATTTTACCAATCATTTGTTTATATACATACGAGCACGAGTAATAATTAACTTGCCCTTAACGCATTCTATTTTGAGTTGTAGAATTTGTTGAATTGACTTCTTGCTATGAAACAATGTGATCGCATGTTGCAAATGGATAGTAGGAATTGTTTAATTCAGAAATTAAATATTTCTAGAGCTAACAATGAAGAACGAACGGATCACCTTGGAGAAAATTGGTCTCAAACTTACGAGTATATAGGAAACGACGACGTCACGACCATGTTATTAACGGCGTAATACCTCGCAAATTGATGAAGTCGACACTGACAATGGTATTCAGATTCGGCCGTACCAGTAATCAACTTTAGTCTGGCAATATAAACACATAAAGTTGTCAGAATATCGCTAACTTTTTGTGTTTTCTTGGAAGTTCTCCGATTTTCCAAATCCCAGGGCCTTACTAATAAACATTTTTAGTTTCGACTCAAAATTTTAGTAGTTCAAAGTGGCTTTGTTTTCCACACAAATTTCGCCATTGTGAGCTTCCGTAAATTTTAAGTCGACACCAAAATTTGTTATGAATACGGCGCACACTCTTTTTCTTATTTTTCTGTTGTTTTAATAACATATTTAATATGTTATGGAAAACTTAAAACCACTCCTTTTTTGTTATATCCAAAGGTTTATTCTTAAAAAATGTCGTTAAAGTGACAGACAAAATAAATTGTACGACTGTGTCGAACGAAACTTTCTCGATACTAGAAAATTAGTCTCAAACTAGATAAAAGAAAACAAAATCCACTTTTGGATATTCATCATCATCACGCAGGTGTGCCACAAGGTTCCGTACTCGGGCCCATTTTATATAATATACACACTTCTGATTTACCGAGTTTACCAGAATGTGAAATAGGTATTTACACGGATGACACTGCAATTTTTTCATCGCATATATTCGCTCTCAACGTTGAGAGGAATCTACAAAATGCGATGGAAATATTAGCAAGTTATTATCAAAAATGGAAAATCAAATTGAACGCTGAGAAAATACATGCCATCTTTTTTACCAGAAAAAGGAAGTCTTGCAATCTACCAAGCAGGCATATAAATATTAACGGGTCTAATATTACCTGGGCACCATCAGTAAAGTACCTGGGTGTGCATCTTGATCCAAGGTTAACTTTTCAAGATCACACCAGCAAAACTATAAAGAAAATTAACATCGCCATTAAAATGTTATACCCCTTTATCAACAGAAGATCAAAACTATCTACTGAAAACAAATTAATAATGCACAAGGTTATTTTTCAAGCCATTCTTCTCTATGGGTGCCAAGTATGAGGTAAGTGTGCAAAATGCCACAAAAAGAAGCTGCAAATAGCTCAAAATAAAATATTAAAAATGATGTTGAATCTACCATGGCACTACTCCACCTTGGACTTGCACAGAAGAGCGAATGTTGAAATGATTTGTGATAGAATTCTAAAACTAACCGATAAATTTATAAGTAAAAATTGCTTTTCAGAAAATCCCCTTATCCAGCAAATGAGTCTTTAAATTCAATTTTTTGTTTTTCCTGTTTTGTGTATTAACTTGCTTTTTTGTATATCTACTCATATATATCTTTTTGTTCGTGTATTTATTAACTTGTTCTTGTATTTATTTATTTGTTTGATTGTTTGTAATTTATTTATTTTTTCTTTTCATGTATATATTTATATTTATTCATACGTTTATTTTTTATTTGTTTATTTATTTATTTATTTACTTATTTACTTTTTATTTATTTATTTATTTAATTATTTATTTATTTGTTTATTTATTTATTTTTTTATTTATTTTATTTTTTTTTTTTTTATAAATTGGAGGTTTTTACACACTTTCCTTCAAAAAGATTGCTATTTGCTAAATAATAATTTCTTTCGGATTTGTTAAATATATTGTTTCAGTAGTAAGATATAAATATATCATATCTCTGTACTTCATTGAAGTATCGGTAGCAACCGGTACTGTACTACTTTATAGAAATAAAAATTACTTTTCATTTAGACAGCATAACGTGCAGACGTATTTATTTAATAATCCAAGAATACTACATTCATGTAAAATGTGTGGTAGCTTACCGAATGTAAACCAATATTATGCGAAATAAAAAAATATATATCTATCTATCTCATATGGCGGTTGTATCAAATAACAATACATTTTTTTTAAAAGTAAAAGCTCTCAGTAACAGGCAATTGTCGCACGTTCTGGCTGAGAGCTATAAGCGACGACTGAGTACACGACAAGCATACCTTGTAGGAGTCCCTGTTTTTGAGCTATGATTAAAGTTTTCAATGATTGGATAGATCGATGTCTTTATATTACCTATGTAGATATACCTATATGTAAGAATTCAGGCATTTGTGAGATTTTTGAAAAAAAACAAGTGGTTGCATTTTCTAAAAATACGTTTTGGGTAGCTATGGGGCATTAAGCCTATTACAAAAATATACGGTAGATATGGCAAAGTACATAGATCGTGATTTCTGTAGTATTTTTTGAGAAATAATTAAAAAAACTGACGTCTTCGATTTTTTTGAGGAAAACTAAATACGGGATCTTATGTGGAATACTTATTCATTCACACCGGCCACCAACTAGTTTTCGTTTGACGTTTCAATCAGCTGTGAGACACTAATCGTTAAACGTCGGTACAAACTGTTTTGGTTACAAATTTCGATCGCATTAATTAACAGACAAAATGAATTTAGTGCATTTAAAAATAAATTATTTTAAGTTGTTGTTTAAACGACTTTAAACGACTCGTTTTGAAAACTGATATATGTATGGCAAAACTTCTGTTTTCGTAGTAGATTTCGAGAGTTTTCGCGAAAACCCGGCGTGAAAGGCCTATAAGTTTATGCAGACAAAACAGTACCAAATATTGCAATGTTTAGTTTGGAAAATACTATTGCGTAAATATTAAACTGAAAACCGATTATAAGTCATTGTTCGGGATGTAAGCATTACTTCGTTTTTAACGTTTCATAGAAATCGAAGATGGATGATATATGAGCAGTTTTTAAAATAAGCGTTTTCGGTAATTCCAATTTTGAAAACATCAATTTGCATTTCGGTCAAAATCGTTACCGCCGTTTTCAGGTAGTTAAACTAAAAACTAGAATTTCACAAAATTACTATTTTCAAAAATCCAATGAACAATAATATAGAGAAAAAGATTGAGCTTGCTATTAAGTTATAATTAAGCACATTACCTTAGAAATTAATTTTTGTTACTATCGCATGGACCTTTTTGGGATATTTCGAAATTTCAAAAGTACCATTATTCGAATTTTTAACCAAAAACAAAAGCTTAAAAAATATCAGTTTTGCTTGAAATCGTTAGAGCCGCTTTCGATCAAATCAAACGAATATTGTATATGCGAAGTATCATTAATATTGAGGTTACCTTGCAAAAAAAAAAACCGCCCCGAACTGAAAGCCCACAAACTTCAAATCCGAAGATTGAACGAAATCCGGGCAGCCTTTTAGGCTGTGGGCCTGTGTAAGGGCGGAAAGACAGGCAGACGGAGAGACGGAGAGAATTTTGCGACCCACTTTTTCAAGTTCATCGTAATGTCAGAATTGATTAAAAATTCCATTTGCAGCTGTCATTCCAGACCAAACTTAAGAAATGAGGTGTCAAACGAAAGACAACTTGGAAACGGCCCGAATTTAAACTCGATTGCTCCTTAGACGAAATTTTAAGATTTTCGCTTTCGTTTCTTGAAATGCGAAAGTGATTTTCGTTTCTTTATTTTATAAGAATCCCACCCTAGAGCGCTAGTTAATTAACTTTGCAGCCGTGTATCATCAAAACGATCAACCACTGCAAACAAATTACCGAGTGCTTCACTCCTTAAGAGTTTAATGGTTTCGTATTCAAAAATGTTGTAGGCGCAGTGGCTTAGTGGTTAGTGTGTTGGACGACTAAGCGAGGGGTTCAGGTTCGAATCCCGCAAAAACCCAAATTCCAACTCAGGATTTTTTCACTGCGCCACCTCTCGCGAACGTCTGACAAACATCCGAGAGTATAACTGTCATGAAAGAGCTTCTCAATCAGCCGTTTGGAATCGGCATAAAATTGTAGATCCCTTCCATTCGTTCCAAAAAAAATTAAATCTCACACAAAACGAATGGTTGCGAGAAGCTAGGCCCAGGGTCCCTACAGACCTGTTCGCCAACTATTATTATTATTATTATTCAAAAATGTTGTAAAATCTGTCAATAATCTGAAAAGGCATTCAGTTGAGGTTGAAAACTAAACGAGGTTTTGTCTATTTCTCGATCCTGTAAACGATTATCAACTCTGACATTTATAGTTTAAAATGTCATATCAGTCTCCTTATCCACCGTGACAAATGCTTGAATCCACAATGAACATATTTTCGATTATCTTCCAGCATGGCCAAAACTGATTGGCCGCCTGCTTTTCGCAAAAAAGTTGCACGTTTCTTGGGAAATATATACTGAGCTGATAATAATCAGCTGAGGAAACATTTCAAATTTGGTTCACGACTTCTTTTGTTGAATTTCTTTCAATCAGCAGAGCAGAGTCCAATATTAGTATATGACGAAAGGTATGTTATATTGATGAAATAGTAGGCCAGTGCAGGTGCAAATTGGCCGTACTTGATAATAAACTGTTTGCTCAAACGTAAGAATACACCAACGTTAGGTGCAAGCATTGGTTTCGGGTGAATTGGCAACTGCAGGCGTAGTTGCTTTGCAGCGATACTAATAATTATATTTAGTGTCTTGATTTTACGAAATTACAATGGCGAAATTTAATATAAAAAACTACCCATTGTGACCTACAAAGGTTGAAAATGGTTTTTATTTAACCTCTCTGTTACTTGCCGGTAGAAATTTTATTTGACTAGATTAGGTTAGGTTGAGTGGGGTTGTGAGATCGTCACAGAAGACCAGACACCATAGCGGGTCCATCGCCATCCCCAGGAAAAAACCTAAACCAAATCACCCAAGCAATCAATTTCCCTACAGAATTTAATTATGGTCTCAATATTGTTTGAGGAACAAACCTCCTCTAAGTGATTAAAGAAGTAGCTGACAAGGTGCTTCCTTCTACTCCGAGCGATTGCTGGACACTCACATAGAAGGTGGGAGATGTCTTCCGTGACTTGTAGGTCCTCACAGTACCTGCATATATCCGAGTTAGCCAGTCCTAGTCTCATGGCGTGCTTCCTTAAAAGGCAATATCCAGAGAGTAGTCCTACCGTTTATCCTAACTATGTTCTACTGAGATTGATTAATTCTTCAGACTTTTTTCGGGTTTAAGATGGGCTACAGTGCCTTTGAGACCCTGCGACCTTGTTGTGGCTGATATATGAGAAGTTTTTTTTCGAAAACAGCCCTTCTAGCCACGGCCACAGGTGATCTTATACCCTCAATCATGGTATTAAGTGGGAGCTCCGCTCCTTCCTTGGCCAAATCGTCGGCCTTTTCATTAAATTCAATGTCACAACGCTTTAAGCCCAGCCTGATTATCAGCGTAGATGGCGATATTCTTATTGGATATCGATCTCATCTCAAGTACCTCCGCAGCTTTAAGTACGGCCAGAATCTCTGCCTGGACACACTGCATGAGTCCGGAAATCTCAGGGCCAAATGTAGGTCCAGTTCAATGGAGAATATACCAGACCCTGTGCCCTCACTGGTTTTGGAGCCGTAGCTCACTATTACCAGTATTTTATTTTATTTTTAATTCCAGCGGTAAAAGATGCATAAACGCTTCCAGTGTAGACGTTGGTGTGGTACGTAAAGCACCCGTAACGGTAATGCAGGTTGCTCTTTGTAACCTGGTCAACATATCCCGTACATATACTTCTTGTTTGTGGCTTTCCACCAGACAAGAGCCTCAGTAGATAATTATGGGTCTCACTTTCATTATGTATAGCCAATATAACATTGACGGTCTCATGCCCCATTTCTTTCCTGCTGTATTCCTACAAATGAAGAGAGCACTGTAAGCCTTGAGGACTCTTTCTTGTACGAAGTTTCCAATTTAGTTTCCTGTCTAATACCGTGCCAAGATATTTTGCGCTCTCCGAGAGGGAAAGCTCCACTTCATCAAGTCTGGGCGGTATCTTGTAGTTTGTACTAAAAAGTACGAATTGGGTTTTCTCCGGGTTGACTCTTGTCCACACCCTTCGGCCCATATTCTGAGCCTATTGGGGGCTGTTTCCATAAGTTCACTCATCGTGTTTAGGAATTTTCCCCGAACAGTGTTAATTCTTTAATTATATCATCTATGACCAGCACCCAAAGGAGGGGAGAGATGACCCCTCCTTGGGGGGTGCCTCTAGTAACAGATTTTCTTATAGAACTGCTTCCGAGAGTGGAATTTCTCTTCGAGAGCATTTCGTATAGCCAGTTGGTAATACGTTGCTCGACATTTATCTTTTCCAAGGCGCTTTTGATTGCATCTCTCCTGACGTTATTAAAAGCACCCTCAATGTCCAAAAAGGAGGCCTGTGCAAATTCTTCCTGGTGAAGGTTGCCTCCTATTTTGCCTACTACTTCGTGTAGAGCCGTCTCTACTGATTTATCTTTTAAATATGCATGCTAAGCATCACATAGAGTTCCGTTGCAACACTTGCTTGTTATATAAAAGAAAAGCCTTTCAAGTGGCTTGAGGAGAAATGACGAAAATTTGACAAGAATTGAGTTGTTTTTGGGATCAAGACATTATTATCAAGCGAGGCTTGTTTAAGGACAGCCACCTACCCAACCTCATATCGCTATTCTCTCATTCTGTCTGAAAACTATACCCAAAACCTGTAAAGCCTAAGCATATGTCAAAAAAGTCGGTTTGTTGGCTTTGCCTCGCAGGGTACAGAGCTGTAAAGAGTGCGACTTCCATGCCTGAATATCTTTCAAAATTAATTAACTCCAATGAAACAAAATCAGCTGTGGAAAACTATCTAGAAAAGATCCATCGTAAAATAATAGCAAGTTTTGTCAAGTACGTCATCCACATTCTGATTGAAAATTTCTCCGAAGACTATAAGACCTAGGAAGATGAAATTTCAAGCCCAGGTAAGCCAGCATAATAGTCAACTTAAAATATAAAAAAAAATTCATTTTCTGTTGGAGCAGGACAGTTTAGTACAATTATCTCAAAAGCCTTTGGGTCGAACCCCATCGAAATGAAATGAGGTGCAACCAGAATGAGCAGCTAAATGCGACATAGCCGCGCACCCATTTACATAAAAGAGGAAATATTTCACAATTCAAGTCAGTACAACACGCTAAGTGTTAACTTATACTAGGCCAACTCACGAGACGACGCACTAGCATTTACTTCAGCGGACAGCGGACTTTTGTTCAAAACTGGACTGAGTTCAAAATTTTAAAGTAATCAAGAGGGTTTCCAATTTCGTTTTGCATCTCCTTCAGTGCGAATGGGATGACAATTTAAGTGGGATTACCACTTCTTTCTGAGAGTGAACGTACGTTCATTCAAACTGCCTCTTAAATTCAAATGGAAAACATAAAATATACCGCAAGGTCGGCGGAGTTTTTATGATTTTTCGTGGAATATTCTAAAATAAGACACTACCTTGTTTTCCGGGATTATTGATCTTCTCTGTATGACCCTGAGTATGAAAATGCGAAACGCACAAACCGACCAATACAGTTATTTAGTTTTTTTTTTAAATTTGAAATATTTCAGAGACAAACTTATCCCAATTGTCTGGTGAATTTTGTTTGATTTAAATTTTGCAACAAGGCCTCATAATCCATAGTAAAACAAAGAGACATCTTCATCAACAGTGTGCGACATTATTTTTGAACAAGTTTTTTTTTTTTTGTTTGTAACATTTTGTTGATATTTCATGGGTATTTGCGCTTTTAGCTGTGGATTTTTTTTTTCTGTTTATCAGTTCCGAGTCTTAAAATGCTCAGGGTCGATGTGTTATTTGGAAAATGTTTTCAATATATTTAATTTTATAAAATAGAAACGGATTTGTCTTCGTTTGTAGATTTATTTGTTTTGGTAAGCTATGGAAAGCGGATTCTTTCGAAAGGCATTAATCAAAATAAGAGATTGACCCGATTTACTGACTGAGTCATCAACACATCGCCCAATTTACTAATCGTTGCCTAGAAACTTTAGGGCTGTATTTTACTAGTTGTGCCTTTTGCGTTTTGAACGGGCTGATTATTCATTTTTGGAAGCATGAAGACCGACAGTCGAATAAATTTGAAACTTTGTACAGTAGTGATCATAAGAAAGGGACACCCCTCTTTGAGGGACACAAATTTAAAAGTATGAATACAGCTTTTCACTGTGGCAGGGAAAGAAAATAATTTAAGACGTGTTTTAGCAGATTTTAATTCAAGCGCAGTATTTCTGGTGGCAACCAACTATAGAGGAACAATTATTTTGTTTTACATTCCACGGCGGATATAGGAAACACTCGTATAAGAACACTTCGCTTATAAGAAACGCATGTGGAAACACCTTAGTGTTTGTTTATTGTAAAGGGTTTTTCAACAGGGACGCTACAAAAGTAGAGCGACATGGACAGCAAACGACGCCGAATTTCTTGCCGCTCTTTTGACATTTCTCTTCAGTAAGGTTTGCCATTTCATGATGGAAAGATATACGAGCCAACAACGAGAAGAAATTATTGAAATTTACTACCGAAATTCGGAGTCAGTGGCCTCAACTTTAAAAGCGCTACGTTCTTCAGCGATGAGGCTCATTTCTGGCTGAATGGCTTCGTCAATAAACAAAATATGCGGTATTGGTCAGGCAGCAATCCACACGTACTCCACGAGTCATCATTGCATCCCGAAAAAATTACGGTTTGGCGTGGTTTATGGGCCGGCGGCGTCATTGGGCTGTACTTCTTCCGTGATGATCAAGACCGGTACGTTACTGTGAATGGGAATCGTTACCGTTCAATGATAACCGAATATTTTTGGCCCCAATTGGATGATATGGACTTGGAGGACATGTGGTTCTAACAGGACGGCGCCACAGGCCACACAGCGAATGTCACAATCAATTTATTGGAAACCAAGTTTGGAGAACGTGTTATCTCACGAAATGGTCCAGTTGCTTGGCCGCCTCGGTCGTGCGATTTGACGCCGTTAGACTATTTCCTGTGGGGCTACGTCAAGTCTATGGTCTACGCCGACAAGCCAGCGGCGATTGATGAACTTCGTACGAATATCGAACGTGAAATTGCAGCAGTATCGGCCGATTTATGCTTGAAAACAGTCAAAATTGGGTTCAGCGTCTGGACTTCCGCAAGCGTGCCCGTGGTGGCCATGCAGAAGAAATCGAGTTCCATACATAATGGCATCGAACGTACTTTCACAGGAATCAAGAATTTAATTGATATCCAAAACCGTTATAGTTTTATTGAAAAAAAAAACTTTTGTAGCGCTCTTATTGAAAAACCCTTTTATGTCTTCGCATATAAAAGAAAAACGATAACCGAGCTTCGTTGAGGTCAGCCCATTTCACTTAATGAGTGTCCACTTAAAGGTGTTGTTCAAAAATGTCGTATGTAGTGGCTTCATCTTGCCGGAAACATATAAAATTTAGGATTGAACAGGGGTCGAATCGTCTTATCCATGAACGAGCAAGGCTTGACGGAATTTGTTTCTGTTTCGTTGATAAAATGCACGAAGTTCAGTAGAATTATAGCTTGGTTAAGGACAACGCGATTCGGCCTCAGGATGCTTCGCTTTCGGAAGACAGACCGATTACTTCTGCAATATACTGTGCAAATTATGGGACGCAAGTCATGTGCAGTTGCTCTATATGTACCTTCTAAGTGACGGGTGCCCGGTTCAGCCCCCGTAAACACACAAATTACGCCCGCCGTTTTTATTCTTTATAAAATGTAAGTCTATTCCATTCAGCCCAGAGAAAAATGATCACGAACGAATAACTATGAGACGATAACTATTTCAACGTATTTTGTTATGAAAATCGCCTTAAAAGAACCGTCTTTGTGAATCCAAACTGGCGGTCATTGGAAAACTTCTTCCCAAAACGTGTTATTCAATTTAGGTGTAAAGATTCTGTAATAAAATGCTAGACTTTTATGGGCACCCTGTTATGTTATTAGGTTCGTTTGAAGTGGACCTATACACAGGACTGACCCGAGCTAGAGTTCCGTGTTTGGTTTTGCTGTCAAATTTATGTCATTTGAGTGTACTCTTACTTATGTGAACTACATGCGTGAAGGCAATCATTTGACGCATTTAAAAATCTGAATTAGGTTGCATGTGCTATAGATTGGTTGTTAAAGTAGTTTTTGCAACAATTGCAGGAAATTCTTGACTATATTTGTCAATTAAAATGAAACTAGAGCAGTACGAAAAACTACTACGAAAATTAGGAGTGAGTGCGTACACATCAACCTATATAATGTAGAAAAGTCAAAAAAAATTCATTACAAATGTATTCAATTTACATTTTTAAAAAGGGTATTTGAAACTATTAACAAAGCAATACTCCTACAAAAGCAAGAAAGATATGGCATTAAAGGGGTTGAATTGCAGTGGTTGCGCTCCTATTTAGAGAATAGAATAGTAGTGAAAGTGAACGGTGAAATGTCTGATCCCAAGGATCAGTGTTAGGAACGTTATTGTTCATAATTTATATTAACGATATTCAAAGACGATGCAGTGATATATGAAACAGAGAAAGACTTTGCAGAGTGTCACAAGCCTTTCCGTTGTTTTTTTTTTCCTGTACATTAAACTTTGACAAGTCCATTTCAAACAACCGGCTAAAATGATCAAAACTATTTGATTCACATTTATTTACTTTTTTCTCGTTAATAATTTCGCTGCTGCTCAAACGTTTTCCATTTATTTAATCAATGTCAGATATCCACACCCAAAAGTGACACTGAAATGCGCGATCGCTGTCAGATTTTCAGAGTAGTTTTGCTTTTTTTAATAGATTAGCTATTCCACAACAAATTTTTTTTATGAATAAACATTTTCGACAAGAAGATAAAAGGCGAATTAACCCATTTGACGTGAGTTAGTGGAGACACTGATAATCTTTTGATTAAGGGAATCTAATGAATATGGCCGAAGGTATTTATGTATAACTTAGATATGTCGTATCAGCAAACGGACCAAAATAATTTACTAATTAAGCTACGAAAATGCACTCAGAATGCACTTTCTTGTTTGAAATAACATCTGTCAGTTTGATAGACTTATGACCACAGACAAAAAAGGCTGGGACACCAAACTTCGAAGAGAATGACAGTTCTTTGCTCACAAGCTGGAAATTATTCTTTTAATGTTATGAAATGATTGCCATTGGGGACGTTCAAGTATCTTTACTAAGTCTGACAGCTGTCTGACTTGATGTATCTCGGTTTTGATTGGCTTAGATCGGTCATATGAACAGCTGTTTCAGTTGACGTTTATGGACGGGTATTGCCGTCGACAAATTCGTGACTGAGTACTAAGTTGACAGTAGTAGGAAAAGTGACATTCACGAGCAATGTATTCAAGTTACATCTAGCCCAGACCAAACTAGTCGACTTAAGACAACTAGATCTTTGAATGTGACCATTTATGTAAATTCTTTCTGGAAAACATCAAGAAACTGCCCGTTGTGCTTGCCCAAAATCGGTGGACACTTGAAGGATATCTATAGATCTGAACACAACTGCATTGTCAAAGATTCTGATCTGATGTAAAATGTGGTGTCAAAAGAGAGGGAATTTTCTTGAGCACCAAAGCAGTGTAAAAAAAACTAGTACTAATAATCATTATTAACCTTCAAACTAAGTCACAATGGGTAACTTTATATGGAAAATTTGGCTTTGTGATTTTTCGAAATTTTTCGCACGCTTCTTAAAATGTTTCCCACACTCACGATCAGACAATCCCCAAAATAAGACCCAATTGAATATGACACTCGCATTTCACACGATCATTGAATTACAAATGCATATAGCTCATAATGATTTCCCTTAATTGCATAACAACTAAAGTGGCATCACTCACGCAGACAGTCTACCTCTACATGGTCAAAATGTATCCAATAGCTTTCTCACGCACGCAGAACAGCAAAAGTGTAGATATTCTTAAATGTCACAGTCACAGATACACGCCAACAGCATCCTACAATTAAAAAACCATTTTAAACATTCCATTGTTTCGCAATTCACATATGTACAACAAACAGAACATCGTCTTACATATACTACATGCGGTATTTCCACTAATAGGACTTAACGCGAGTACGCTATGTGCCACTGTCGGAACAAAAAAAAAAGAAATACTTCGTCATGATGATTTACAAGAGATGCGGGTCGCTCTAGTTTTGCTCTCATTTCTCCTGTTTTTAAAATGTTATTTTCAGATTGTTGATTTTTTGTCTTTATTGCCGATGCGTGCATATGAAACGCAAACTTTGTTGCAATCAAATCAGTTCCACCATACCATTTAGCTAAAATGCGTTCAGGCCTAGTATAACGAAAAAACTAAAGATGCGATCGCTCTGTCAAACATGCGCAGACGAATTAAACAAAACCAAATGCACGCGCTTAACAACATTAGTTGTCGCCCATTGTTGTTGTTGATTTGTTGTTAAAAATAAACAACGCCATCTAATGCTTACAGTGGGAAAGGTGGAACAAATGAAACCATCGATTAGAAAGAAAACCTATTTTATTTTTAACGTTGGAAAGAACGCTTTTAGTTTTTGTGTTTTTGTTTTTTTTTTTGGTCAAATGACATTTAAAAATATTCGTACATACACACAAGTTAGTGTATTTGATTTCGATGTCTCTCGCGGGTCTATTTTTAATGCAGGAAAAAAGGAAACAACAAAAATCAACGAGAAACACTAAAGCCCAATCGGACAAGAAATAAAGCAATCTCTTGCTGAATAGTGTACGCGAGCGAGTATGTGGGTATTTTCAGAGATTGGTTGGATAAAATAGATTGAGCGTCGCGTCAGCTGAAATAGATTTCAAGATACCGATCAAAGCACAGATGTTAATCGCATTTTAATTGAAATGCCTTTCTTATGCAAACAGCAATTACCATCGATCTCTGTATTTATGAATCTGATTTCAGCGAGTTTATTTTTAGTCAGAATAATGTGTAGTGCCTGGAGATTATTTAAAAAACTGCAAAGCCTTGGGTAAAAAAATAACTCATTGGAGACACAACTGATTCAAGCAACTGAAGGCAGTTAGACAAATATCGCACTAACTGGAGAGGCGCATTGGCTGAGGCCCAGGTCCACCCCGGACTGTGGCGCCACCTATGTAACAACAGCCATGAATTTCAATGAAACAAAAGCTAATGTTTGATGTGTGTACAAATTCACATACAAGCAGTTTTATTATACGCAGAGATTCGATATTCAAATGGTTTTGTCAGTCAAAATGCCCTCCCAAAGGGTGACAACTATTGGACTCCTAGGCTTCTGGGTGAAAATTGCACATGGAACTGTCAAAAAATCGTGTTTTTCAATAGAAAAGGATCGCCATGACAGATTCGGAATATTTTTTCTGTGAACGCAACCATAAACCAAATAAAAATCAAAAAATTTAAACAGAAACAAAAATGTCTAGTTTATTCTACCTTCTAAATTTTTACAGCTTTTCTACACCGTCGTCTATGGGATTTTATATTGTGATTGTGACCGAGTTATTCCTTATATTGTGAGTAAGAGCAAATGGAAGGCACTTGTGGTGGAGTCTTTAATACAAGACGACCGACGTCATGCTCATGTTTTCTCGGGTATATCAGTTTTTGACAGCCGTCACATTGCACTATCAATATCAACTATTCGATTTGGAAACGACCAAACAACACCGTCTCGCTTTGACTTTGTCAAGTTAGCCGATGGTTGCAATAAGCTGATCCAATTTACAATCAGCAAGAACTAAACAACAAATTTTACAACCTGGTTGTCGGGCGATACCCAATTAGAGCTGTTTTGTTATAACTTTTGTCATAAATTAGATAAACTGATATGATTGATACCCAAAACTGGATGAAACTAGTTGGAAAATGTCAGAAGTCAATTAGGGCTGCGTAGCGTATAGCTTGATAAGTTTATTGTGCGCAGTTGTTATACTGTTCTGGAGCGATGGGTTTTAGGTTTATAGATTTCAACACCGACATATAAGTTGCAACAGGTTAACCTAGACTTAAACTGTCAATTGGATCCATTGTGTCAATTATGAGAACTACCTGTCAAATACTAGGAGGAGACAGAATGAAACTTCTCTGTAACAGCTCAGAAGTCCGAAACTAAACCTGTAGCGAAGTCAATTTTAAAATCGTCTGCTACTATGTTCTACTACTTTGTTGCTTTTTATTAGTCGAGACTCTCAAGTGACGATCAGTTTTCAGTAGAGCTACTTGACGAAAGTAAGTCGCCTAGGATTATTGCTCAAATGTCCGACTTACTTCTAGACTCTAGAGGAGTATTTATGTCCATTGCTACGTATAGGCTTTTGACGATAGCTTTCCAGCATACATCTATGTTACTATGGGCCTTACTACCGACTTGAGTCTCGAACTCTTGCTAAACCCTCTCCCACAGACATACAGCATCACTTATGCTTTTTTTTGACGCGAGGTTTCAAGTGTCCTTCTTCATGTAGTTATGACATCCCTAACGATCATCTAAAAAGTCTTGAAGCAAATGGAAAGTAGAACGAGATCTCAATTGCAAGAAGAATGACAGCTCTATGACTTAAAAATGTCCGTAAACAAAAGCATAAAGAAAATCCTTCTTCGAATGAAGTTTCGTTTCTAGGATCATAAGTCTCGCCAAACATAGAGTCAGCAGAGCGCTGGAGTAGATGGGTAGTTCTACTGATGACGGGGAAGCAACCCAGCACATCGAGGTGAATGACATTTCGGTAGATGTCACATTTAATTTTTTTTTTCTCTAGGAAATCAAATTTTATACCAAATTACACCTCAAAACTATTGTTTCCCTTTTCCCAAAGAATCGGTTTGCAAGAATTGATAAATTCCCAGAAAAGGGTAAATTTTCCACGACTTAACAACACTCACTCGGATTAGGCGGCTAGCAGAAATTGAGGGACGCCCAATAGAGCTCTTTCACTTACGATAGACGACACTTTATGAGAAATCCTGCCTCCTCTTTTAATTGTTTTACAAACCAAACCAAAACTATGCACAATTATTATGGCGGGTTCGAAAATGCTTTAAAAAAAAACTCGTGCAAAAATTGGTCTAAAAAGTGTCTAAAAACCATCCAAACACAAATGCACAATAACATTAGAAAACAAGAACGCACCAAAATACATCTTGAAATTTTTTCGAAAAACGCGTCAAAAAGCGTGTCCAAAAAGAGGACAAAACTCATGCAAAATCGCATCCAACAAAGGTGTAAATAACTTTACACTTGAGAAATTTCCCTTTAAGGGAAATTTAAACATTTCTCTACAGTAACAGTGCCTGACATCTAGCGGAAATGGTTGGGGGACCATTGTTTTGTATTAGCTCAGCTAAATTTTAGCGAACCCATTTAGCTGAGTGGTACGCTGCTCGAGCTAAATAATCAAACTTTTGTTTCAGAATGTACTTCATATATCTGTCCAAATTTAGCGCGCCTATTTAATGGGTCGGGACATTTTTTCGAGCTAAATTTTGACAGATCGCTGTGCTCTTTTGCTTGTTGTGTTCAAATTGTGTTAAAAAAAATGGTCGATTACGAATATATACACGAGGAATATATGCAGCTGCAGTCATTTATCGAATTATAAGAAGATAAATCCACGGTGCCGTGACATAAGGCCAAGCGTCATAAGGCCAAATCTCGAAATTTGGCCTTATGACGCTTTGCGAAAGTGACACTAGGCCGAATTATTGCATTTGGCATAATGTCGCTTAGGTAAAGTGTCATAAAGCCAATTTGGCACTATGTCACTTTGGGTTTTGTGATTTTTCTTATCATCGTACTATACAATTAATAAACAGTGGAAAATGTATGGGGGGGCATGTTGCCCCCCTGCAACCCCCCTGCTTGAATTCTCTGTTAAGGAGTGGGAGTAGTTGCGGGTTTGGGTGTATGCAAATAATTTGATTTTGTTTTCCAGTTAACATCAACAATTTCTCGAATTGTAGGTGGGAAATAATTTCATAAAATGTTGGTGATGCTATTACCCACTTCAAGTGGGTTGTTGTTGGTTCATTTGGCCTAATGTCACAAACTAGTTTGGCCTTATGACACTTTCTCAAAGTGTCATATTACCAAATACTACAACTTGGCTTTTTGCCACTTTCACAAAGGGACATAAGGCCAAATTTCGAGATTTGGCCTTATGACGCTTGGCCTTATGTCACGGCACCGAAATCCACTAAGAAAAAAAGAAAACTAACAAATAAAACAATTTTTAGTGTGGATGAGAAAAAAAAATTGGCGATGCTGGTGGAGCAACATGCATCGATATGGTGCCTGGCAGATAGGTACCACAGCAACTTATTTTCAAAGAACAGCTGTTTTTTGTGACATCTATCCACAGCTCTCTCTATGTCAAAATTTAGCTACGACTTTAGCTGATGTTTGAAGAGAAAAGTTGGAGACCAGATAAAATTTAGTTTAGCTCGAGCAGCGAAAAAACAAAATGGCGGAAACTTCGACCGAAAATTGAGAAGCAATAGGGTTGCGAGTAGGGACTTAGGGGTTCTCACTGTCAGTTATTATCATTATCATTATCAAAAGTTTCTCTAGGCTGTGGATGAAATAGAAAAATCTCTGAGACGCCATAATTATTAACCAGTACATGTAGCGTAACCTGTGGGCAAGACAAATAACGACTAATGATCTTCGAGAGTGCCCCAATCATCTCAGACAATGAATAATTGTGTTTTCGATATGACTTTACTTATGCACAATTACGTAACAAATGGAATAGAGAATAAAAAGTTTAAAACAAACAGCATTTGCATTTTTTTTTTTTTTCTAAAGATCCAACAGTTGAGAATGACTTGAACATTTCGTTTTAAATTAACAAGAAACTTTATCGTTCTATACACGTTTAATTCATGTAAAAAAAGCTGCAGTACCTACACAGTGATCTTTCCTACATGCAACATGCACATCGAGTGACAGGAGAGAAAATTGTTATTTATTTATAGTAAGCAATTATTTCACAAGCAATTTGCAAGCAGAACATGGCCTCTGATGTGGGTATTTTCCATTTTAGTTGCTATGCCCCGGCACCAGGTATTTCTTTCGCTTAACTTACTCTAATTAGAATAGGATTCGAATGTGCACCTATATGCATCTGCAAATGCGGCCATTCATTGGGTTTTTCGGTTTGTGACAATGTTTGGGATATATTTGAATTTATAAACTTTGTTGAGAAAAATAGCTGAATAGGTTCGAATGTTCTGGACTATATACAAAAACTTTAAGCTGTGCATCTTGGGTCACCGATTAATAGCCTTAGGTGTGATTTGCGGTTTTCTGGAGGCTGAACCTGGGCCGAAGTCAAATTGTATTTTATATCCCAGTGGATTATGAAATTCAATGGCAAAAAGAGACCTACCAATTCTATAAAAAGATTCCAATCCAAAAACTAATAGACCAAGGCAAAGATTTTAAACGGGGCTATCCCCTCTAGATTCGAGTAGTTTGTAGAAAGCAGTCCCCTTCAGATGCGGTAAGTATGGACGTCTCAACTTGCTTAATATCACAGTATGACAGTACCGTGTCAACGGCTATAACGCTTCGGTTATAACCGGATTAGTCCCTCCCAGTGCGTATTTAGGATCGGAAAGTCATCAACTTCTCACAGAAATCATGGAAAAACCGAAGAAGTCTAGAACACTACGCAAATATTTTCTCCGATTTAAAAGCCCCCAAAGACTGCATCTATAGAGACGAGCTCTACGCTGACCCATGTCTATAGTTTCGGCAACCCTGGAAAGCCCGTATTGTTCATCTACTTACATACACGGTATCGGACTGTAACCGACTTGAATTGGAGGTAGCTCAACTAAAGGGGCTAGTTGGGAAACTAAAGCAAAGAGGCTACACCAACTCCAAGGAACTAGGTTCGGTTTCAAAGGCTAGGCCATCGCGGGCATGCCACAACTAGAACTAACGTCGAGCCACGAAGGCAGCTGTGTCTCAGGCAGCGACTCGAAAGGTGAGCGAAATGTGATTGCTTTTTGACTCAAATTGCTGAGACTTTCACGTTTGACGTTTAAATTTAATCGCGATGGGTTCGTTTTGTTGCCAAGCTTATCCCTTTTAAACCTACGCCGATTGGATCACAAGCAAAAACACACTTTCCAACTGATCTCTTCTCGGTTCCCGATTCTGTTTTACTTTCAACGCCCTTTTCTATGTCGCCATAGGTGTAGCAATTTACACAGTTGCCTAAATACTATTCTCTACTTTACAAACTACATGTGTCAACACTACAACGCCATATAGGGACAGGGCGTAAACACTAAAAAAACAACATCCATGGACAGCGTCATTGATATAATTTGAAGCGTGCTCTCACGCAAGCCCAATGATACTCGTAGATACCGAAATCACAACAACCACAAGTGGTTTCGGTTTCGGGTGACGCTTACATCTGTTTCTCTGCTGCTGCTGCTGGATCGAGCCAAGGCAGAGTCACTCTTTGGGTTATTTCTCTTTTCTACTGGGCGTCCATTGAGCAACAATACACTGGGGTAAAACCCAAGTAATCTGCTGTTTATGGTCTACGGTTGTATTTCAAAGCTCGATCTGTCTGTGGCCACAGTAACACAGCCGCCGATTAAAAATTTATGGTACACATTACAATTCATCGGACTTTGCCACCAGACCAACAGCAACCGTACAGTAACCAGAAATCGCAACACAGTCCGACAGATTTTTGTTTGACTTTTCGTGTTGTTGTTGACGTATGTTTTCTGTTCTCGTTTCTCTTGTTTTGTTTAGTTTTATTTGTTGTATATGTGCGGCTGTGCGCCGAGAAATCGAGAATTAACAGTTATGCGGTTTCTGAAAGTCAGGTGCGTATAAATGATTTTGTGAGAGGGACATTCTTAGGCTTGTCGTTTTCAAAATGGCAACATTGTAGAAACTTGAAAGAAGGACATACGTGGAGAGGCCAACAGGTGAGGTGAGAGGCAAAGGGATAGCGAGAATAGTGACAGAAAAATTAACTCGTACGTCGTACAGCACAAGGCAGTGGAAAAATATTACATCGGACGTAAAACAAACTATGGACATGATGATGATTATTGATTACATTATATCCTTATATGAGTGCAATTTGGCAGACGTTTGCCAGTTTGAAAGCAGGATTTTATTCGAAAATCTCTCACGCAAAAGTCAACAACAATGCATCGTAAACAACCAAAATATTCGCTTGCGACAATGAGAAGTCGAACAGAAAACCCAGTCAAGAGTAGAGTAGTTTTCGACAGATCTCACATTTTCGAATAAATTATAGATTTTGACAGTTGAGGTTATGAGAGAGTTTTCAAGAGTTGGTGGGGTCCAATTTTGTCGTTCAACAAGCGAATGAGTTCAGAAAGAGGGAATCTCGAAGAAATTGATAGAAACCGTTTTTTGGAGGCTCGATCTCCGCAGAGGATTTCCAGCACGCAAAAACAACAACTACGCTCTAATTGACACTTCGAGACTCACAATAGCGCGCTGAAAATCATACTTTGCTTAGCTTTGGTGAGATCGGCGCTAAGAAAAAACACAGCTAATATACAAGCGAGGAGTGTGTTCAAAAAAGGTTAGAGTCTGCATCGTATTGACATACGAGTTTATAAAGTGAAATAGGTAACTTATATGCAATTGTACACGAACACATAGAAAGAGTATCGTCTTTCCACTGGGCGTACGACTGTACCTCTTTCTTATTATTCACTTCACCTCCAACCAGCCAGCAATAAACATGGATTTTTTCTGAGCATAGCTCTTTTTTCCAGCAAAAAAGGTCGATCGTTTTATTGTTATTTTAAGAATTTGCAGTCCATTACTATACAGAGTTCTAGCTTTATGGAACCGATAAAATTACAACTCAAGTCTTACAACAATTTTATTTTGACAGCTGTAAGCACACAACATTTTGAAACATTTGTAAGGTTTCCAGTGCCAGTTATGCTAAACATGGTTATCAAATGGAATGTCATTGAAACATTAGCTCTACTATTTTAGTGGAGAGGCAACCAAATTTGTAAGGTTCATTCGCGTACGCGGTTTAAATCGATCGCAATCGCACAAAGTCTATACACGTTCTCATAAAAAATGACAGAATAAAAAGAGTTAATTTAAAAAACCCGACGACTGTAAAGAAAAAACTAAAAAAATATTAACCAGCCACTATACCTAACTAATTGACAATCGGAGACTATACCTACGCAGCTAAACAAAAATCCGATTGCCAAATAGTTAGGTATAGTGTCTGGTTAATATTTTTTTAGTTTTTTTCTTTACAGTCAGTCGGGTTTTTTGGTATTTAACTTTTTTTATTTTTTTAGCCTATTTAGCCTATGACACTGCGGGGAAGAATACGAATCTAAAGACACCTTAATCTTCAAAATCGGTTAAGCCGTTTGGGCAACAGGGCGTCCCGTACGAACGTACAAAGGATACGCGCGAAACATAACCCTCCCTGTGTCCAGCAGTGTTGTTATATCGAGGGAAATTTACCTTTTTGTGGGAATTTCGATGTTAAGAAACCGTCTCGTGGGAAAAAGGGAAAAAATAGGATTTCGGAAAGATTTTGTGGGAAATTTGGTAAGCTTATAAAAAAAAAATTATATCAAACCTTAACCTAATATCACATTTATCACCTTATTCTGTGTTCACAAAACAAATCTAAAATTACAATTACAAAACACGTAAGAGGGTAAGAGTATCATTTTTTTTTTTTCGTACACATTTTGAACTTCTCCTTCTAACTTCATTGCTTATGTTTTCAACTGAGTTGATGTTTCTTTTTTTCGCTGCGCTGTTAGCTAGGTAAACATTTAATTTTGACGACGGTGTGTATTAGTGGAATTGAATTTTGATTAGTTGTCTCTCTTTTTATAAACTTACAGGCTTTTTTATAAGCCCAACGTAGAGTCTGCTTATTTTTACGCACCCTCTAACCTTACACAGGAAAATGTGATTTATAAAGATTTTTCGAAATTTAGGGCTGCGTATAAGTAACACGAAAATGTGCGTTTAGAGCCAGAATAATTTAATTTATTTCGCATGTTGTGCACATTTTTTTTATGTTAAGATTTCGTTGGCAAATGCAACTTTAAAATATAATTATTATATTTAATAAATAAAAAATATCAAATATTTCCGCGTTTGTAACTTTATTTCTTCTAATTAAGTTTTATTGCTTGTAGGAAATGTCTGAGGATGTGTGTCGTGTGTGAATTATGTCGTCCTTTGGCCAGGTATAAGATTCGGTGAGGGTTGGTGGAATTGGACGAGGAATATGAATATAGGAAGACACATAGATATATGATTGCCCAATACATTTCGGAATTGTGCATATAATTTGACTTTCTAGTGTGTAAATTAATATTAAAATCCTTACTGCCGTATTTATTAGTACGACGTTGTTTAGTTAAACATTGCGTAAAGATTTACGCATTGTGATTTATAAACATTTTTCCGCGGTAATTTTGCTAAACGAGGTTTGTGTCTAAATAGGTAAGAATTTCGATAAACTATTACAGAAAACAAAGAAATCTATTACCTTTTTGCCTTCAAAACGACATCAGCTCTGATTAGCTTTGTAAATGAAATCATTTTACACAAATTATCTAAACCAATTCCGAAAAGTCTTCGAATGTACTGCTGAAATATCAAACTGCAATCATATATCTTTGTATCTTCCTATATCCATATTCCTATTTCTATTCTACCAACCACCGCCAAATCCAATGCCAGACATTTGTAGACATACTCACACACATCCTAAGACATTCTCCAAAAGCAACAAAACTGAAGTAGAAGAAATAATATCACAAATGCACAATTTTATATATTTTTATTTATTAAATACAATTTCAATCTTATAATTGCATATGACAACGAAATTCGTTTGGCAGAAATTTTGCACAGCATTCGAAATGAATGAATAAACAAAAATCAATTTCACTTTTTGGTTTTGTTTACAATTCGACGACGACCAAATGACATTTGATGCAAAAACACATTTACGTAAGCTCTACGCAGGCTCTAAACGCAAATTTTCGCGTTTAACTTACGCAGCCCTAAAGCAACGTTCGAAAAATCTTTATAAATAACAATTTCCTGCGTAAGGGCATTTTAGAGGGTGCGTAGAGATAAGCAGACTCTACGATGAGTTTATAAATAAGGCTGTTAATATATAATATTTGTTTGTCTTTTTTTTTTATTTTTTGTTAATAAAAGTATTGAAAATTTACTTTTTTATTTAAAATAACTAGGTATGTATGTGGGAATTTTGTGGGAATTTTGACTAAGTCCAAAAGGGAAAAAAAATTAGCTGTCCGAGGGAAAAACCATCTCAATGACATACTAACACTGGTGTCCAGTTGGGTAAAAAGAGAAAATTAGCAAAATAACGAGTAACGATAACGACTAAAGAGTAATTCTCTCTTGGCTCGAAACAGCTCAGAGCATTTCAACTTCAACGGGCGAGTCCGAGTACTGATAAATATGTCAAATGCAAAAAGATGTCAAGAAACAAATTGACAATCTGTTTTTCATTTCAATTAATAATAATAATAATAATAGTTGGCGCAACAGGTCTGCAGAGACCCAGGGCCTAGCTTCTCGCACCCATTCGTTTTGTGAGTTTTTAATTTTTGGAACGAATGGAAGGGATCTACAATTTTATGCCGGTTCCAAACGGGCCGATTGAGAAGCTCTTTCATGACAGTTATACTCTCGGATGTTTGTCAGACGTTCGCGAGAGGTGGCGCAGTGAAAAAAACCCTGAGTTGGAATTTGGGTTTTTTGCGGGATTCGAACCTGAACCCCTCGCATAGTAGTCCAACACACTAACCACTAGGCCACTGCGACCACTTTTCAATTACGAAGAAAAAAAAATCAGTGAAAATAAAAAAAATATTGGTGGTGGTCGAATGTTCTCAGAACATTGCATATGTTGCAAAAAGGTATGTTATAATATTATATTTGTGATATGGATTAGATGTTAAAGATGAAGTCGCTCAAAGTAGCTCGAAGTCTATCCACGTAGGTACTTTGGGGTAATTTTTCAGGTCTATTAGAGATTTTCGCACAATTTTTTTTATTTTTGACAGATTTTAAGTGTTTGTCTCGGGAAAGTACGCGAATAGACCTTTAATGACAATCGGTTAAGCTAGAAAATTGCCGGCATGAATCACGATTAAAATATAATCCTCGTCCATGGCGCATGTGTCAAGTTGTCCATATATCCAATATCCATGTTCTACTACTTTGCATGTTGACAGTTCGTAAATGTGGCAGACGAATGATAGATGGCCTACCGAGCTATCTAGTTAAAGGAAACGTGATTTTACGGCCCCCATGCACGGTTGCCACATTGGTCATTGGGACCAAAGTTGGTCATTACTTTTTCTCTTGGTCACATGGTCATTTTTTATTCCATTTAATATTTTTTTACGAAATTAAATATTATAAATAATTAAAAAAATAGTAGGTATGCGATCTGTGTACCTACATGAAGAACATGTTGAAATAAATATGATGAATTGATTAGTCTGTGGTAAAAAACGTTTCGGACTTAAATTTTTTGTTAATTTTTAGCTACAATTGGCCATTCTTATTTACAATTTCGCTAGCCGATAGCCCTGGTAGCTAGTGCTATATTGACTTGTATTGTTATAGTAAATAAGTTACTTAATAATAAAAATAATAATACATAATAACATTTACAATTTTGGAAACAAACTATATTTTCAAGTGGCAACCGTGCCCCCATGGGTCTTTTTCTTGTTCATACGTATACAAAATGATCTCCAAATTTTAGCTATGCAGAAATTATGTGAATCGCATTAGCAGCGTGGTCTAGCTAAAAAGTCAAATTTTTGTTTCAGAATGTACTGCATGAATCTGTCAAAATTTAGCGCCCCCATTAATAGGTTCGGCGCATTTTCTCAAGGTAATTTTGGCAGATTGTTGAGTTCTGTTGTGATTTTGTGTTGCGGAAAAGTAAGCACGGAAGAGTTCAAATTGGTTAATACATTTTTTGCTGGTTACAACCAGTGTTGCCATTCTGACCGGATTCCGGTCATATCTGACCGGAGAAAATTTTGAAATCCGGTCAGCCGATTTTTGACCGGAACAAAAAAAATATTTAACCGGGAAAACCTTTCTTGACCGGAAAAAAAATTGTTCTTTGATTAAACCTAAAGACATAGTTCTATAATTTGAATGCAACTTGGTCATAACAGGTTCATACAGAAACCAGTTTATTGTGCATTCAAACAAGATTGAAGTAGGTACCTAAAGTGAGTATAGGTACCATGCAATATTTAGGAAGTTAGTCTGAATATGTTTTTGCAATTTTTTTCTGTGAAGTTGGGTTCTGTCACTATATTGCATATGTGTTGTGAATTGTGACTATGAATTTCTTTATAATTTATAAATGTGTTTGTTTTTTATAATATGTGTTTAGCAACATATTTTGGAAGACTGAATTAAAAGAATTAGGTTTAAGATCTTGGAAAAATAAATAAACTTCATAAATATACCTAATATAATATTTTCTTATTTTTTTTTTATATTTTTAGTAAAAAATATTACTATATTCTATTTTTGACCGAATTTCTGGTCAAAAATTCTTATTTTAACTTATGACCGGATTTTCTGACCGAATTTAAAAAAATATAAATCGGTCATTCAGTCAGATTTGACCGGATTCACATTTTTTTAGTGGCAACACTGGTTACAACACACCTTTTTTAAGGATGTTTATTTTAAATGGGTAGGGTTTTGTTGATCGTTCAAGAATTTATCGCAAAGGAGAGTCAATCCTAGTCATTGCAGGTTGCAATGAAGAACTGAACGGTACCTGGGATTTTTTAATTAAAAAAGCAGGACACTACGCCATGCCGGGAAACGAGTACACCTTGTATACAATTTTCGACAGCTTTCCTTAACGAAGGATGAAATGTCTGCTATCGTCAGGTATCGCATTTCATCATCGAAAAGCAATTTGTATTTTTGAATGCTAATTGATTACAACAAAATACCAATTGTCGTTACAGAGATCTCTCTTTTCGAACCTCTTTACCAGCTGAAGCAGTCTAACAACGTTCTCTTAAATAACATTGGCGTAAAAGAAAAGAAACTTATCAAATCCCAAACCCAATACACCTACCTCGCTACCTATATAAATATAGAAATGCATAGCACGACGACAGTACGCCATTTATATCATACCTCATACGTTTACGTGTTTTATTTTTGTAGGCTGACTGGCCGCACTTGTGTGAGTGATTTTAAAGCAAACATTTCACAGATGGGTGGCGATTGGCGTGATTTT
Organism: Cheilosia vernalis; assembly: GCA_949126925.1. NCBI lineage: Eukaryota > Metazoa > Arthropoda > Insecta > Diptera > Syrphidae > Cheilosia > Cheilosia vernalis. The sequence continues at coordinate 9,671,293 of OX421360.1, read as the reverse complement.
CATAGATGTGCAGCCCATATACACACGGTTAGCATTCATAGTCAAGCAACTAACAACAACAAAGCAACAAGCACACAAAAAGACCCCAAATGCTGAACTGAAATTCATATGCAGCCAGGAAGATGCAATCAGCAACCACACTATCTAGGTCAACCCGATCCCATTACTGGACAATGAAGAAATCCTGTTCCCGGACAAGTTGAGTCGGAACTAACCCAAACCCAACTCCCCCAGGCTCTAACACCGAATTCCTGTGCACTGGGCGACCGGACCCCCTGCACAGAACCCGCGTGCAAATATACCTTATAGATAGACACTCGGAATCGTCGTCCCTGTATGCCGATGCCGAACAAAAATTCACTTGTTCGACGCCGACAACAACAAATGTTCCGTCGGACGATGATGTCGATGATTTAATGCGAATTTACTCGAACGTTTTTGGAGGTGGTGGAAGTCACTGAACTGCCTGCGTGTCTTCGCAGTGCAGAACTTTTCGTAAACTTTCTAAACGCTGATCACCGAGTCCCACCAAATCTGCCAGTAACAAATCGTCGAATGCCCTCCAAATTGTTTTGCAAAATTTTCTAACAATAAAAAAAAAACAAAATCACAATTTGTCCCTACTCACCATAAAAAATGTTCACGAAAGTTATGTAAAAACGTTTTTAATTTTTAAATTGCACACAATTCTTGAAGCTTCAAAAAGTCTTTCACATGCTAATCAATTCGTCACAATTGTTTATCATTTACACACAACTAGAAAATTAACACAAAATTGAGCTCTGCACTTTTGCAGAAAACAAATTAGAAGAAAATTGCTCCGAAAAACAGTAACATCAAAATCAAAGTAGGTATGTACTAGATATAAATGACCGTGGTGGCGAAGTGACGGAATGAAAAAATCTCACTCGGTGTGGTTGAGTTTGTGTTGTCTTCTTGGCTTGTGTACGGTTGATGGTGCTGGCTCTTTCTGGCGCACGGAGTGTGTTCGCGACGGAAAAGTGTACACAGAAATTTATTGTTGTTGGTGCAAACGAAGTAGGCAACAAAACAAATGCGAGGAAAAATTAACAAAAATAAACAAAACACGAGTTGGGCCGGTTGCGGTTCAGGCTGGTTCAGGACTTCAGGCGCTGCCAGTAGAAATGATAAATTTCCTATTGGAATTTCCGCTCATAATGTGGCCTTCCGAATCCAATTGGGAGGGCAGTTTTTCTTTCGATTTTCGCATGGAAATTAATTTGTTTGGATTTGGCGACCATTTTTAATGGTGAAAATCCGACTTTGGGCCACGTGGTTAGCATTTTATTATATAAGTATAATATTTTTTGATTAATACCCAGTTCGATATGGCAGTGTCGGTATTTAAGTGACGTCAGAATTTCCCAAAATACAGAAAATTTCTCAACACGACGTATATGAAAAGTCGTGTTGTTTACATCGCGTCCACTGAACTGTGCAAAATAAATCGGGCACCTTTGGGGTACGTTCATATTGCGTAGCCAAAAGCGGAGAATGTAAAAATTTATTTTACGAAGGAGGGTAATTGTATTTTGGTGAAAAAAATTAAGAGAAAAAGTAGGATTCATAAGCACATCTGCATAAAGAACAAAGAAATGTCATTGAACAAAGAAACGTCATAATTGGGTACATTTTTGTGTTTATACAAAAGAACTTGAAACGAAACGTTGAAATTTTATTTTTCCAATGCAGTTTGGACAGTCAAAATTTGACGAACATTGCATCCTGGCGGAGAGTAGATCAGTGCCTTGACTTTGTGCGGTTTTTTCCGCAATGGCGGTGTCGGAAAGGGTTCACGTATAGGCGGATTCTATAAATGTGTGAGTGATGTCGCGAACTGACAACTTCCAATATTTCCCTGTTCATCGCTTTGTTCCTGCAAATTCCAGGCGAGCTTTCCCACACGCGACCTTTTTAGGTAGCGAGAAGGATGTCGGATGAGAAGAAATGACAACAGCGTGACCGTTGTGCGACAATTTGGTACCTTTTTCCGACACTAATACAATTTTTTGTTCCTTTGTTCCTTTTTATTATTTGTAAAATACACATTTTTGGACTATTCGTATGAGAGCCAGCGAACGAACTGCGAACAAGCGAATTTTTTTACACTTCAATTACTTCAATCATTGTTTAATGTTAAATTCGATAGAATTTTTTCATTCGTGGGTTTGTGGATCCGCGAATGTCTTATGTAGGATTGTGAATAAAGTGTGACAGTTCGCCGCAAGAATTTTCAATTGCTGTAATAATTGTAAATTGAGCTATTTAAATCGATTGAGAGTCCGATTTTTTTTTAGATTAGACTTAAGATTAATTTAAGGCTTTGGTGGTAAATAGTATAAAAATCAATTTTCAATTCATAAATACAATTAAATTCATTTGTTCGCAATTCGCGCTCATGTGAATAGTACTTAAAAAAGTTTTCAAAAACTGTAATTTCAAAATGATGTGGTATTCGTTTGGGCTTCTTCAGATTTGCTCTCAGATTCCAGATTTCGTGTGGCTAATCGAACATAAAACTTGCTCTTGCTCTTTTTTGTGTTGATATTCGTGCGATTTGAATATGTGTAGTCTTCGACACTTTTCTAAGCGATTTCCATTCACTAGTTAAATTTTGTATTAAAACATTAGAAATTAGCTGTTCTGATTGATTTCTAAATATATATACATAAATAATTTACACAAATAGATTCACCCGATGCAATGCCTTTCTTTGCTGGAGAAAAAATTCACTAAAAATGTAAACAAACTCCATCAGTTGTCAAACTCAAACGCACTTGTATTGGTAAATCTGAGAAAATATCTAGATTCGCAAAAGTGCTCTGAAATCTGAAAAAGATTGCTTTTTCCTGTACCAAACGAACATAAAAATTGCCCTCAGAGCAAAAAAAGTGCTCTGAGAGCGCCCAATCGAATACCACATGAATATGTTAAAAAAATAACGCGTAGTGTAAATACTACAAAATACTAAATTTATACAGCGTCAGAAAAAGGCACACTTTTCTTTCATCGCCCCTTTTATATGGACTTTTTAAAACTAAATTGAAGGAGATTTCAAAAGTAGATATTGATATAATTTATAAACAAAATTCAATTAATTTTTTATATATTTATAAATAAAAATCAAAGCTAAAAGGTTTTCATTTTAAAATTTGTCATTTGAAAACGAATTGCATCTAAAGTACTGTCTAGCTTACCCGCAGAACAACCTTAAAGACATCTAATTCTAATGTTATTTGGTTGTTTTGGGTTTATTTATAAAAGAAACGTTGTGAGAGAGTGATCTTTTTAATCGTACATCTTCTGAAAAGTAACAAATAAAAAAAAAAGAAAAAAGTGTCATTTCTAAAGCTATTCTGCAATTTAAGAATTTTCGCACAATATTTAACAATTGTTGGCTCTCCTAACACTATAATCGTGTTCTGATACACAGCAGTGTTATATTTTATAGAAATTCATTTGGAAATCGCGTTTCTAAAATTTCCAAAGTGAATTTTCATACTAAAAAAAGGGAAAAAGTAGCAACAAATAGTATCAGGGTCCTCGAAAAAGTGCCAAATTATTGCACTACGGTCACGTTGGTCACAGCGCGCGGCTCACTCACACATTCAAATCCGATTCGGAACGTTCCCTAGCGACATCGCCTCAAAAACCGCACAAAATCAAGGCACAGAAATAAAAAGGCGTTCACCGGCGAGCTTCCCTGGAAATCGCGTGTTTTTTGATAGTAGGATTTTCAGCACATAATTACAACAACTACGCTAGACTTAACACTTCGAAACTGGCAATAATTGTTGCAATTACGTGTTGAAAATCCTACTTTACTTTGCTTTGCTGAGCTCGAAGCCCAAAAAAACACGCCTATTGACGATGATTGTGGATAAACAAATCCTACAGGTAGATTACAAAATCCTACGTAGAAAAACATACTTCCAACATTTTGTTGAAATTTATTCAAATTGAGAATAAATGTGACATTTTTAAGGGTTTGTTGTCGTTGTAAAGTCTGTCAAAGGAAATCGTTCAAACGTCTACAAAATAAAAACAAAAATACGAAGCTGCAATTGTGATAAAATTGGTAATAAGGTAAGTAAAATAGCTATTCCGATATTATTATGGTTTCTATAACATGTACCATTTATTTTGAAATGTAGTTTGGAATGCGACAAGTGTCAAATGTCACTTTGCCGCTGCCGCTGCGCGAGCGTTCCTTCATCTGGGATATTTTGGCTAGAAGACTAGCGGGCAGTGGAACGCGGCCATACATACTCTCGCGAATTGAAAATTCTTGCCGCGAACTGTCACACTTTATTAACAATCCACATAAAACAGTCGCGATCCACAAACCTGCGAATGAAAAATTCGCTCGAACTTAACCTTCAACATAATTCAAATGATTCGCGGGTATACCTGCGACTAAACAAAGGTTTCATGTAAATGAAGTGTCGCAGAATCTACGAATATTCGCCAGTTCGTGGTTCGGTATTCGCTCTCATGTGAATGATCCTTTATGTCGTTTTCGATTTGGCTTTTTCAGATATTCTGCCGGCAAATCGAACATGAAATCTGAATTTTGTTGGTTTTTGTGTGTATTGAGTTAGCGGCAAAAAAAATTTTGATTTTTGTGGCAAATCGGACATGAAAAAGCAATCTCGATCAAAAAAAAATGATTTTTTGCCAAATCGAAAACGACGTTACAAAAAATCCAGATTCGTAAAAGTTCTCTGAAATCAACAAAAAAATTAGTATTTTATTTGTACTAGCCGAACATAAAGTGACCAAAGAAAAAAAATACTCTGAGAATCGAAAACTTTCTACAGAATTTAAGCAAGCAAATTAATGCAATATACATTTTTCCACGGCGAAATTTTGACAGATCAGAGAAAATATCGTCATTCGCAATAAATTTTCAAACGAAACAGTACCAATGGAGATGGTCATTTTAAATTAGCACCCGGGCAAGAGTTTTTTTCTGCAGTTTGTAAATAATAAAGTGTTTTTCCGTATTTTCAAGTAATTTATATTAACCGTGTTTTATTGGACATCTCAGCAAAGTAGTAAAGTAATCGTCTACGTACGGCCACATTTGTTGTTGTATCACGTGTAGGGCTTACCACACTACACTTTTACTACTACACTACACTTTTTCCACCACGTAAAGGTTGCATTCACCAGTAAACCCGAATATTTGTCCCAGAACCGGGCCCTTGGACACGATTTCACGAGAAATCTCCCCAAATTGAGATTAAAGCAAAACAGAGAAAAAACAACTTGATCAATGCCATAATGTCAGACTGACTCGGAGGAGGTTGTTGACATACGTTGCCACACCTTTCGCTGATTGGAGTTTGTTTTTAAGTCCTACCCAAAAACAAACAAAAATGGACCATATTCAGAATTTTATATTTCTGTCGGTTTAGCGGTTGGGATCTTTATTTTTGCATAGATCGAAGTGGAACAAACCGGGGCCTCCAATAAAAATAAAAAATAAAAAAAGAATAAAAAACTCCGGATTAACGTAAGTTTTCAAAAATTCACCAGGAAAATGGTGAAATCCCTGGCGAATTCGGCCCGCCACGCTACATTTTCAACCAGTTGGGGGGGGGCAACCCTGATAAATACCACATTAGTATCTTACCTATGGCAACAGTGTCCAACTAAAATTTGTTTTCCCACAAATTCTTTCTCCTACCGTCATTCGCATATCATCTGTTCGCTGACAGCCTGGTAAAACGTCAAAATACTCAGTGCGGCCGGTTACCTCTGCGGAATTTCTTCAAGAAAACTTTGATTTTTAAAATAACACCCAAGTGATTCGCTAATAAAAATGAGCTCAAAAATACTTCGTTGTATTTGGCGACTAAATGGCGGACATTTCCTGCCAAAACTAGCTTCGTTCGCCTCCAGAGGTTATGCAATACCAATCGCTCAGAAATGTACATATCCCATTCTCCACCGGTTTGAAAGGAATTATGCCATAAAAGCTGCGGCAAGGGAGAAGCCAAACCTGGAGCAAGCATTGGTAAAACTGCAGGATGACTTTGCCACGAATGGCAACATTCACTCTCGTAACTTTCAAAACGTACTGGAATCCCTTGAGTTTGGAGGCTCCCTCACAGACGAACAGAGTATGTTTCTGCTTGAGGCCTGCGCTGACTTAATGCCGGCCCAGAGCATAGATTCCCGAATGGTGCTGTTTCGCAAGTTATGGGAGCATCTCAAGGCGAACAAGAAACTTAAAAAGCCGCACTACATAACGCTTTTGAAGGTGCACGCAGCTAATGGCGTGGCTTTGGAGGATTTCCGCAAGTTTCTCGAGGAAAGTTGCATGACAGAGGATTCCGAAATGTATGAAAAGCTGATACAATTTGCTTGTGAGCTTGGGAATATAACGCTGACTAGCGAAATCCTCGCCGAAATGAGGCAAAAAGAGTTCGCTTTAACGGAAAGTGTATTCAGTGCTCTAATCTTGGGACATTCGAGGAACGGAGACCTCAAAGAAGCGTTGGCTGTTTTGGAAACCATGAGTGCCGCTGGTGTTCAAGGGAGCCCATCCACCTACGCCAATTTAATTGGGGCCTACATAGAACACAACGACCTAGAAAAGGCGACCGAAACACTGCAGCACCATACTGGGCAATTCACTCCAAACCAAATTGCCAAACTAATGAAGACCTTAGTGACCGCCACATCGGCCAACTACCAGAAGGTAATGGAACTTCTAGTGAAGCAACTGCCTGCGGACTTCCTTAGCGCCAAAGAGGTGCCATCTTTAATTCGAAACATTTTCACTGAGCTCATCCACACAGGGCGCATTGACGAAGCCCGCAGTATAATGTGCGCGCTTCCTTGTCCCAAGTTTAATGACAATCAAGATGTCGACACTTTCGGTGTGTCCTTTCTGCAAGACCTTTTCCGCAGCAAAGTGCACCATGACAAAATCATTGAAATCGCCAAAGAATTGATAGAAAGTGGCAAAAACACGCGTGCTCTTCATGTTGTCTGCGACAGTGCAATGCACCGAAATCCCGAGCAAGCGGTTCCCTATTTTAAGTATCTCTCTAAAGACGAACAGCTTCGACCCCACTACTTCTGGCCTCTGTTGCTGCATAAATTCCGCCATAATGGCGAAGCGGGAATCCTTAAGGCGCTCAAACAAATGTCCGACCTGGGTGTGAGCTGCGACTACGAGACGTTGTCGTTCTACGTTCTACCCCGACTGTCAGTTACTTTGGATAACACACAGCAGGCCATCAAAACTCTCGAAGACTGCGGGCTAAAAACCTCGCAAACGTTGACTCCCATCGTTGCCCATTTGATCTTCCAACAGAAGCTAGATGACGTCGTCCAAATCGCACAGCTTTACACTTCGAAGTTGGACGCGAAGCAGTTTGTTACGCCACTATCCAACATAGCTGTTAGCATCCGCGCAACCAGACGGTATCAAAAGTATACCAGCGCCATTCACACGCTTCATTTGAAGTCGGATGACCCCAAATTGGACTTTGTCGGCCAAGTTCTATTGGAAATTATTGGAAACAGCAAGCTGCGCAGTGATTGTGTCATGCTGGAACGAATTGTTTCCGATCTTAGCAGACTGGGGACCCGGATATCCCCGGCGGCTGCGGAAATAATCAACGGCCACCTGGCGAAACAAAGAAGCGACAAGGCCAATATCGACAATATTCATAAAATGCTTGCAACGATGTGTGACCGAAAACTCGTGCTGCCGCAATCGGATAACACTGGTTCACATATACCCCATCCGAGGGACATGTCCTACGAACAGCTAGAGTGCCACTTGGTGGAGCTCGAGGCGAAGGGTATGAATACCCGTGGCGTACTCCGTCGGCTGTTGCAGGTCTGCGTGAAAGACGGACGACTGGAACGAGCCTTGGAGGTCAAAAATAAGTGTGACCAGTTGAAAGTGGAATTGAGTCCCGGCATGCTGGCAAGCATATTCGACATGTACATTAAAGTCGGCGACTTTCCTGCAGCCGAAGCGAGCCACAAACAGCTGCTGAAGACTTACCCAGGTATGAATGCTAATTGAAGTTCGTTGCCAAATATCAAACACGTACTATTTCAGGCTTCCTCCTTGACGAGCACAAGCTTATCGATTTCGCGGCGCTCATGGTGCAGAAGAACATGGTGGACGAAGCGAGGAAACTCCTGACTGACCGTGCTGCCTCGAGAAAAGTTTACGGCGGCGACTACGTCATCAAGAATGTTTGGAATCTTCTCACCAACATAGCGCGACTTGCTGCCCAACAAACCGATCTGCCGAAAGACAAAAATCTAACAAAGAATTTTTTCTTCTTCCTGAAAAAGCTGGGCTACTGCAACTCGCACAATGCAGTCCTTGGCCCCATCATTAGAGAGTATATCTTTCGCAAGGATATCAAGTCGGCTGTGGCCGAGTTCAAGATACTGGCCGACACTTTTCGGCACACACCTCTGCATTTCGAGTTGGCGTCCTTACTGGTGCGCCTAAGCAACACTGAAGATCCTGAGTACAATATAACGCGAGAGGAGGCCAAGGAACTGCTGCAGCAATTGATCGCTGTCGTGTCCAGCGTACACGGGCAGGTGAACACAAATTCATCCCTTCTCTTGGCAGTTGCCGAGTCGGGCACTGAAAATCAGTTGCGCAAGCTACTCATCAATCCAGAGTTTAGGGTAAACCAAGAGATGCTGAATCAGAATTGCGACTACCTCAATCAGGAAGGCAGTATCCCGACACTCATGAGGCTGGCCAAGGCATGCAGAGGTGTGGGTCATGTGATTAACGAACAGGACGTGTATAACATGCTGCTTATGAAATTCGTGAAAGACAACAATTGTGCGGCCTCCTTGGAGCTATTTGCCAACCTCGAAGCGGACGATGACCTCAAAATGTCACAAGATTTTCTAAAAAATGTTGTCAACCTTTTGAAGGTGAACAAAATGGAAATACCAAGTAGTTTAGCTCTAAGAGCGCAAGTTATGTAGGCTAGATGTTGTATATGTAAGTGTTTCTTAAAATAAACCTTAGAAAAATTATTTTGCCTACCTGTTTGTGTTGATTGAAAGTCAACTGTTCCCTTTACTATGTTTCGATGTTGTCGATGGGCTGGAATAGATTAGGAAATAGAGGGAGTTGCTGGTCCGGTTTTAATTTACTTACTTCTAATGCAGCTGCTGTTGCTGACGGTGGTAAACTTTACTCGCCAACTGTTCAAATCAGCGTTGTCTTAAAAAATTGTCCAAGGTTTCAATGCAACTAACTTGCGTCGAATAACTTTATGCGTAGTTTACATATCTATGCGAAAGGAGTTGCTGCTACTCGGAGCATTCTAAATGTGTTTCTGGCCCTCTTCTGCTAGGTCTTTGGATCTACAGTTGAATGGTATGGCAGGACAGGAACCCATCACGTTTCACGTATCTCATTATGGGATTACCTAGGACGCTTCCTGATCGGTTTGATTTGTACATGTGTATTGCGGCCACCGCCATCTTCTCTTTGGTCGGCACTGAAGTTGTCGTTGCATGCCACAAATAACGATCCACTACTGGGTGCCTTTACCGTTCCGCCCACGCACATAAGGAAAAATCAGCAAAGACTCGTCCAAATACACGTGTTCGTAGTGCAATCCAGGTACAATCTACCGTGAGAAACGATACCGCATGCCAAATCAGGGAACGATATTATTTCTTCTTAGAGATCTCACCTTCATTCACTTCAGGAACATCAGCACACCAACAGTACTTTGCATTGGATTGGAATTGACCGCGAGTACTTTGTTCTTTACCCATCTTCGCCCATAAATCATCACTTTATTTTATTGTTTCGAATTTAACCTCAAACTTCATTGGGTTTCTGCTTTTTTAAATCATAACCTCATATTTCGACGTATTCCAATAGATTTCAAATGAAATAAAGTGCACGACTGGGTCGAACGAAACTTTCTCGATACTAGACAAAAGAAAACAAAATTCTCTTTTGGATATTCATCTCATGTGGCAGTTATAAGTTTTTAAAGGTTAAAGCTCTTTTCATAAATCCATTGTACGATAATATAGAGAAAAACTGAGGTTGCTATTAAGTTATAAGTGACCACATAACCTTAGAAATTAATTTTTGCTACAATCGTATAGACCGTTTTCGAGATATGTCGAAATTTCAAAAGTTCCGTTATTCGAATTTCTAGCCAAAAACTGGGTACGCAGTCATGGCAACCTCACCTACTTAAGCTTAAATATCGATTTTGGTTGAAATCGTTAGAGCCGTTTTCGATCAAATCAAACTGGTACGAAAATGTTGTATGGGAAGTACCATTAATATTGAGGTTACATTGAAAAAAAAAAAACACCTCCCGAACTGTAAGCCCAAAAACTCCAAATCCGAGGTTTGAATGTAATCCGGGAAGCCGTTTAGAGTGTAGGCCCGTGGAAGGACGGACAGACGGACAGACCGGACAGAATTTTGCGACCCACTTTTTTGAGTTCCTCTATCATCGTAATATCAGAATTGATTAAAATCTCGAGTTCGAAATTTTGTACGAAACCAATATCTTTCTCTTACTACGTAATGGAGAAAGTTAAAAATAAGCCTAGGATGCCTTTCAAGTTTAATTGTTTGAACAAATTGAATGATCGTTTATTTAGTTTGTTTGTAACCTGGACAGCTATTGTTACTAGCACTTTTTACATTCGATTGGTACGAAAACAAGCAATGTTTTTTTGATTAGCAATTTTTGCGAATCTGGATTTTTTCTTACCTATGTGGCATACGATTGGGCGCTTTCAGAGCAATTTTTATGTTAGTTTGGTACAAAAAAATATCTTTTTCAGATTTCAGACCACTTTTGCGAATCTGGATATTTCCTCAGATTTGCTTCAGATTTACCAATACAAGTAAGTTCGAGTTTGACAATTGGTGGAGTTTGTTTACGTTTTCGCGAATTTTTTTTACAACAAAGAAAGGCATTGCATCGGGTGAATCTATTTTTGTAAATTATAAATATTTAGAAATCAATCAGGATGAATATTTCGAATGTTTTAATATAAATTTAACCATTGGAAATCGCTTAGAAAAGCGTCGAAACCTACACATCTTCCAATCGCCAAGAATATCAACAGTTACCTTTTTATGTTTGATCAGACACACGAAATATTAAATCTGAGAGGGAATCTGGAAAGCCCAATCGAATACCACATAACACGAAAGATTAATGGTGCACGGTCACACATTCCTAACACGGAACATTAAAGAGATGCTAAATACTCAATAGCCATGTGACTGCAAGGGACAGAATTACCTAGCACGCGAAAAAAAGTGACACGTATTTAGGTCGGCCATCTTGTTTACGTGGTTGGAATTATGGGAAACTTCTGTATGTTGATATTTTAACAGCAATGGTTTGGTTTAGGAAACAAAATGGACTCCGGAAGTGATGAACCGAAAATTATTTACTTATTTCGCATATTTGATTGATAAATTGTTGGCAAATTTTACTGAAACCAATTACCCATTTCTCTCCAATTTGACATATTTTAAATCAGCTATGAACACATTTTCAAGTGATTGCAGAAATGCCGCAACTTCCTTTTATTTTCGTTTTACGTATCTCTAGTTATGGGTAGATCTAGATCATATGCGGCACTCTAGGCGTCTGATTTGCGATCTCTTTCCAACACATTAATGTCGTTTTCGATTTGGCAAAAAATCAATTTTTTTTTTGATCGAGATTGCTTTTCATGTTCTATTTGCCACAACAATCAATCTTTTTTTTGATCTCAGATCACTTTTGAGAAATCTCAATTTTTCCTCAGATTTTACACATACTTTCACTAACACCAATGTTTATGACACACAGCGTCGGTTACGAATTGTTTATCGTTGGAACGATTGCTTTTTTAACTGAATTATTTATTAAACGCGTATGGGATCGAGTTTTTATATAAAATTATTTCGAAATGCAGTACTATAAATGTGTGAAAATCAATTGAAATGGATTTCGAGTGCAAGTGTATATATGTTTTTTTTTGCCGCCAACTCAATACACACACATGCCAATATAATTCAGATTTTATGTTCGATTTGCCAGCAGAAATCTGAAATCTCAGATCAAAATCTGAAAAGCCAAATCGAAAACGACATAATATTGACTTCAGACAGACTGATCTCTGTCCCATCTCGTGGAAAAATGCTCATGCGTGATGCTCTAAATCCGGCACTAAGGACCAAAAAGCAAAACTACTCAAATTATTATTTATTTTTGTATTTTTTTTTATTTAAATGACTTGGTTTTTATATTTAATAATTTTATTTGATATACAACAGACAGAATGTGCCCTTTGACGTGTTTCTTGTTTTCTTTTCTTCTTCTTTTTTATTTTTTTTGTATATTTCTACCTTGACTAAGTTTTCTCCATTGATTTTTAAAAAATATTGTTTTTTTGTTTCGTATATATATGCACATACATTAATAACATAATATTTATGTATATATATCTATTTTTCTCTAGCTATCCAAATGAAATAATTTAAGCAAAGAAAACGCATATTAAATGAAATTAAATGAAAATAAAGGAACATTTCAAAAATTGCTTTCTCTTCTGTAAGCGTAAACAAAATCAAACAACGAAAACAAACTAAACAAAAGCAAAATAAAATTACAATTACAATTACGAACCGTTGTATATCAAAAGGAGCAAACTTAAAAGGCAAAACGAAAAGAAAGAAAAACTTGGAATAATTAAAATTAAATTTAATACAATTTCTTATTATTTTTTGTTTTGTTTTGTTTTGTTTCTCATTTATTGTTTCAATATTATTATATGTACTAACTTAGACACTATTAATGTTTTATATAATATATTTACTCAATTACTCTTTATAATATATATGTGTTTAGATTATTTTGTTTTGTTTCTCCTTTTCGTGTCAGAAAACGTTTCTTTTCTATAGGTTTTTGCTTCATATATTTATACTCAATACAAAACAACAAAAGTAAACTAGCTAAAATTATTTAAACGTATGTATATATACTTAAATATTCTTTTTGTAACTTTAATTCGTTTAAATGAGAACCAAATTTTGATCAAAATTGTCTTCTATTGACGTTTCAAGATGAATGAGAGAGAGAGATAGAGAGAGAGAGTAAGCTATTGTTTGTTCATTGATAGGATGTGATTTCTAGTTGCGAGTGATTAAATAAAAAACGTTTGATGATGAAATCTTCACAGCACATTCAAAAATGTATTTTTTTTTTTTTTTGTTTCTTTTCTTGTTCGGAAATTTAGGTTAAACGTAAGGTAAGAGCTTCTGCCTAAATAGATCATGTATTCTATTTCGCTTGACAATACTTCCTTAAAATGTTGCTTAGTTGTTTATTAACTATATATAATTTACACAATGTTTGTCTGGCTGTAAGCACGTGTGTGTTTTTGTGTGTTTTTGCGTGTTTTCCGCGTGGCGTTTTTATGTGGTGTATGTGGGTGTAGATTAATGTTTTTAAGGACACAAAAAATATCGAAAACCGTCTTAACAATCCCACGTTTATGCCGTGTATGTATATGGAAAATTTATTACTTATAAATACACATAGATATTAGATATACCGACGACTGGAGCCCTCTTCCATGGCGCATACAGTTCTTGAAATATATTATCTTTATTTATTTTAAGCAAATCAATGGGATATTTATATGCATACACCTTACAATGGTAAAATATGTACACAGATGTAGATTAAGTTTGAATACATACACACACATATTTATTTATATAAAGAGAGAGAATAAATACATGCCCAGAGGAGAGCTCCACCGAATAGCAGCTACTCAGTCAGTGGTAATGAAGCTGTTTATATTGTTACAGCATAACGAGAGAAACTATATAGAATAAATAAATAAATAAGATCCATGGCTGAAAATGAACGATTATTTTCTTGAAATTAGTACCGACCTACATCGTTTGTCCGTGCGTTAGTTTAGAACAAATTTACAAGCCCCGACCATCGATTGGAAAAGCGCGATTTACCACCTCAGAACTGCACAAACTACTTGCCAACAAATTTCCCGGTTGAATTTCTTTAGCGAGTTTCAATCTCCCAATGTGCACGGTAGTGGTGCAAATGGAAAAGATCATACCCGCCAGCTATCCCGTAGTGACTAGGTTCGCGCGCGAAAACAAATTCGAGGCATTTTTCAAACACCCGATTAACGAAAGAGCAAGAGAAAAATCAAGCTTCCTTATTGCGTTTTGTTGTTTAAGGGGAAAAACAAAAATACAAACGGTTTTCAAGACTAAGTCGTAATGTTTTTTTTTTTTTAAGCTTAATAGATGTTTGATTTGATTTTGTTTTTGTTTTTTTTTTTACAATTTTTATACTTTGTAGCAAATTTGTTTTACTTTCCATAAAATATTACTTTATAAATTAATTTGTTATTGTTCTATTATACATGCGTAGGGACTGTGCCATACACGTGTCTATTTGTTTATGTACTTTACTTTATTTAACTTTTAGATATAATTTTCATGTGTTTTTTTTTACAAGATAATTTAATTCTTTTTTGTTTTTTAGTTAGGGAATAGATTAGTCCATTACATTTTGTAAATTTTTCGCTTTTAATATTTATAAAGGAAGTGACCACTTAAATTTTACTTAGACTATTCTTAAATATTCTTACATTCATTTTTTGATTGTTTCTAATTAATTTTTTTTTTTTGGGAAGAGTCGAATTTAGTCTCATCTAAGATTATTTTATTTTACATCAGTAGTCTGCTGGGTGAATACTTTAAGGCTGAAATGAAGCCGGGTGGATTGGAGATAAAAACAAATAAAATCATACCTAGCTCTCTAATTCGTTGGGCAGTTAATGGCAAAAGCTAGCACCACTATTGGGATGCACCGTCAGTCCAGTTATTTTATAACAATTCAAAATACTTTTTGTAGTGCTATTTGTACTGATTTCGGAAAAGCGCGTGATTTGCGTTGTTGTTCATGTCTTCAAGACTCTTTGTCAAATGCATATGTGTTCCCACAATGGGCCTAATTTGGCCTAAGTGTGGCTGCACTTGAGGCGGCCTGCCACTCTAACCTATATGTGTTCCCAATATCGCATACAAGACTCTGTCTGCAGTGATTTGCGATGGTCAACAATTAGCGCGGTAGAGTTTACCATCATAATACGTAAAAAGACCTTGGAAAAGACCTTGGAAACGACCCAGGAACTCAAGACCGACAACCAGCACCCATACATCAATACGATCTAAATGTTGTACATATCATTGCGTTTTATAGAAAGGAGTACAGAGCCATGTGTGGTTTTATAGTCCACGACAAACCTAACTCTGGTTGCTGACTTAGGCAGGTTGACGCAACTATGTCCTTAGCATCATAATTAGACGAGAATCACACACTAGCCAACTCAAGTCTGTACGCCGATAACATTGCTCGCCTTCAGTTGGTCGCTAGATGAGCAGCGACACGTCAATTAAACGCCAAACTCTGCATAAAAAATTACAGACATCTTTATGCTAGATGTCTATTGATATATGGATTTTGACGCTCAATGCAAAGTGCGAATTGGCATATCCGGAAGAACGCGGCGGGCTTTCAGTGGTGCATTTGTGGGTATTGAGGCAGCATCGACAAAGATGGGACTAGTGGGCAATGAAAGCAGAACAAAATTGATGCAGACATACGTCGTTGCCGAACAGAACGCAACAATTACAGATATTCTTTTGAGGTAGCGAAAGACTATACTTAGGCTCTACGGTGAAGTGCAGCAATCAAATCAGATCAAACGAAGGATTATTCTCGTCAATCCCTGTTTCTACGGGCTAAGAAGGCAATTGGGTATTCAAGTTGACAACGAAAGGTAGGAACCTTCGGAACGGGAGGTTTAATTCCGACAGAGAGTTGGGAAATGCATGAATTGACATCAATGCTAAGCAGAGAACTTCCAATTGCGCAACTGCTTTACAGTGCGTTTGCTTTGCAAAGCTTGCATTCATCGTCCATACTTGTGGCGAATAGTTCTACAAACACAAAAAGGAAGCTGAACTGTCTATCACTACTTCTGCCGAACCAAAAACCACATTTCTATGTACAACTTTGTCTACTCTTTCTGCATTGGCCTCAACGCAGTTAGTTCAGCGACCACGAAAGTGTAAACCCTCCCCTTTCCCCTATACCAGTAACTCAGGAGGAAGCGTCATCTATTCCGCTAGACCCGAAAGTCATTCAAAGTTCGATGGATTCACGTGTTTGCCACCAGATGTTAGGTTAGGTGTGTGGGCCGACAAATTCAACATTTTTAGGACTAATTGCAGCTCGAGACGTAGTTTTATAGCGCCCAATCACGCAAACAACCCCGGGTGGATAGAGGCGATTGATAAATCGCATTTTTTTTTTATTCATGTTAGGCAAAGGGATTCAGGAAAGTCCGCGCAATTGCTAACACTGGAACTTTCTACTTTCATCGACTCTACACGAATAAATATACAAAAACTAGGAAGCATGGGAGATGGGTGAGAGTCGCCGGATTAGTTTTAAAGCCCTCTAGTAATAAACTTAACCAAAACAATTCTACGGCTCGTTTTACACTTATTCGGTACTGTATGTCTTCTGTTGCTGCCAACAAGTGTGAACACATAAGAACGGCGAGTGTAAGTAACTGGCAGTGCAATGTGCACAAACTTAAAGCAAAAACCTCTTATCTTTGTAACGTCTCCAACTGGATATTTATTGAAAAATAATATATTGACAGTTTTTGCAAATAAAATATCCAGTTTGGGTTTATATATAATTTTTTTCCTGTTGTTCCTGATACAACAGATAGGAATGCTGGGAATCGGTTTCATTTGGCGAATCCTAGTTTTGGGCACAAACGTAAACGTAGGCTCATTCCTACACCGTTCCAACAAGGTTCGCATTGGAAAATGGTGTAAAATGTTCCACACTTCAATCGTTTGGTGATATCAGTTCCTTCTTCGTTGTTCGATTCTTTTATTGAGAAACAAAATGGAAAAATTTTTACTTCTTTTGGATGAGTAGTGGGCGAGTGAAAACAAAACGGAATAGAAACATCCATGAACAAGCTTAATGGTGACGGAATCAAGTCGATTGTACAAATTCGGCGCCACTCAATTCTTGATCAAGGAGGACGCTACTCAATTCCTGACATCATATGAACCACACGCGTGTAGCGAGCTTCACTAGAACCGAAAATGAGCCGAACAAGTGACAAACCAGGGGTCGAATCGCCACTTCTGTGAACGAGCTATACGTTCAAGGAATTACGTTGATTTTACATGTGAAACAAAAACAAATTCCGTCTCGTAATGCTCGTTCACGGACGACGCGATTCGACCCCAGATTCTGTATATAAGATATGGTGATACGTTCAAACGTTTTCGTGTGCACAAAGAAATTTGCTTTTGTAACATAGGGCAAATCATTCATGCGCACGAAAACGTTTTGATCGTTTCGCCGTACACAATCTGACCCCAGACATCAAAAGGCAATACTTTCCTTCCCATCCAACATTCGCGGGTTAAAATAAATAAAACAAATGCTCAAATGCGTAGACTACTTCATTTATCACTAGGCTTGGGGTTTTCCTATCAAAAAAAAAAAAAAAAAAAAAAAAACACTATAAAACGCGATCAACGTGAAAAACATGTCCCGTCCCGGTCACAATCCACCAATAAATACAAGGAAATACACTTATATTGAATTTTGCTTCTGCTACTAGACGTGTGTACGACAATTAACTACATATACATTTATTTCTATACAAGTAGGACTACCTTTTTGAACGAAAAACAAAAAATAAACAATGTTAACTTCTATGTTACAGTAAAATTTGTGTTGTTTACCCCATGCTTGTTTTTACTTTGTAAATATCATAAATAGTGTTTATTTGCATACATACATAAGAGAGGGAGAGATAGATAGATAGATAGAGAGAGAGAGAGAGACAGTGTGGAAGGGTGGAAGAGAGGAGATAGGATCGATTGCGCATTTATTTGTAATAATAATTCCTTTTATTAATTTGTTATTGTTCCTCTATTTCATGTTCATTTATTAAGAACTATAACATTTCTTTTGTTTTATATTAAATTTATGTTTTATATAATATATAAGTGTGTAATGCTCTTCTAATAATGACAATTGCTAATTAAATTACTAATTATTATTATTAACTTGATTTTTTTTTTAACGAAAATAATAGTTGGACAAGGAAAACGAGACGCAACT
Organism: Cheilosia vernalis; assembly: GCA_949126925.1. NCBI lineage: Eukaryota > Metazoa > Arthropoda > Insecta > Diptera > Syrphidae > Cheilosia > Cheilosia vernalis. The sequence continues at coordinate 9,653,018 of OX421360.1, read as the reverse complement.
CAGGCAACAAGCTGATAAGCCCTCCTGTGCTCGCACATCGTTTTCGGTTTGTTTGAATTCTTTGAATCTTGTTCCGTTTGTTTCTTTTGTTTATTTTACTTCTACTTAGAACCGAAAACAGAAAAAAAAAAAATATGTTAATATATATGTATATAAATATTTACTGGGTTTTTATGTATATTTTCCTGATATTCAATATATTTAGTGGGTCATCTGGACCAGTACATTGAAGTAAATAGCAATGGTAACTATGTATATTAATTGTTATTAATTTTTTGTTGTTTCTTTTCTTTTTCTTTTTCAATAATTATAGAAAAATGTTTAGAAATCTTAGAATTACTTTACCCATGACTTGATTTTATTGTCCGTCGTAAAACTGTGTAACTTTGCTGTTAGCTACCTCTTCCCAAGCTGAAAAAAAAAAATAAACAATTGGGTTATGTTAAAAGAGGGGTATTCATATTTAGAGCAAAACAACAAAAGCGATAGTCAATCAAGGGGATGAGATTGTGGGTTGCATGGTTTGGTGATGATGATGTTGAGGACTATGTGAATGCGAATTTTGCCGGAACGGGTAGGTCCCACCCCACTGACCAACGGCAATGGCAACGAACTTCCTTCCGTCTGATATGGATGGACAAACTCGATGAACGCCGTTCGGCTTTAGACATTTAAAGGAGTTTTGAGAGCGAATTGCAAACAAATCAATGCAGCCAACTTAAATGAATTCAAAAATGTGAAAATTATCGAAAAACGTGTATTAGAAGATAATAATAATAATAGTTGGCGCAACAGGTCTGTACGGACCCAAGGCCTAGCTTCTCGCAACCATTCGTTTTGTGTGAGTTTTTAATTTTTGGAACGAATGGAAGGGATCTACAATTTTATGCCGGTTCCAAACGGACCGATTGAGAAGCTCTTTCATGACAGTAATACTCTCGGATGTTTGTCAGACGTTCACGAGAGGTGGCGCAGTGAAAAAAAACCCTGAGTTGGAATTTGGGTTTTTGCGGGATTCAAACCTGGACCCCTCGCTTATTAGTCCAACACACTAACCACTAAGCCACTGCGAAGATTCCCGTGTAAAAATCAAATGTTGGCAGAAATAACTAAGTGATCCATTTGTACTATACACACTATACTACATGATTATCTCAACCATACAAAAGAAGACGAAAGCTGACAAAGAAAGTGCTGCTTCTTCACGACAAAGCACCGGTTCACACTGCGCGGCTGCTGTACGAGAGTGCGGGTTCGAGGATATTAACCACCCACCCTACAGCCCAGACCTGGCCCCCCAGTGACTACTTTTTATTCCCAAATTTAAAAAATGACCTCCGGGGAAAGCAATTTGCTGACGATAAAGAGCTCAAGTCCGCTGTAAATGAACATTTTTCGGGCCAAGAAGAAAATTATTTTTTTAAATGAATAGAATAACTTATTTCGCGATCAAACTTTACCCATGATAAGATAAAATAAGATAGTTTGATTGAGGTGGAATCAGGTTGCCATATCACTGCGGCCAAGAGTGGGCCTTTTGTGATTTCCTCCAATTAAAGCTCGCTCATGATACCGGACTTAGTTATGAATCCTAGTAGATCTTTGAGTGCGCTGTCAGGTATGTTCTCTGCCCCAATGTAAAGTTTACCTAGGTGGTGCTGACGTAATCTGACTAGACATTCACAGTGACACAGTATGTGTTCTGCTGATTCTTCGTCTTCGTAGCATAGTCTGCAAGTGTTGTTTTGTATTATTCCCATAGTCATGAGGTGTTTTTTGACTTGGCAGTGCCCAGTGAGGAACCCTGAATCTGACTCCTTGTTAGGTTTAGGAGTTGTATTGTTCTTGAAAGGGAAGTAGTTGGCATGAACATTTCAGCTTGTCTGTTACCTTCAGTGTTTGTCCAGTAATGATTTGCTTTGTTTTTCAGCCAGGTTTTAATGTGGAATTTAGCGGTGCTAGGGGTAATCCACAAAATGGTCTTGGCATCATAAAGGTAGATGTCGATCCTTTCCTGGCTATTTCATTGCCCACATGTCAGCTATGTCCTGGCACCCAAATGAGGTGTACTCTGTTTGTGCTGGTTAGCGATGTGAGTAATTGTAGGCAATCCCATACTAGCTTTGATGTGATTTCATAGCTATTGATAGGCAGTAGTGCAGCTTTGCTATCAGAGAGAATATATATGTTCTTGTTTGTTATGGATTTTTTTAAATTTTCTCTGAGACATCATTGATATTGATATCATGGGAGACTGTAGATATTAAAAAGTTATTATTTGTTCAAGGTTTTATCTTTTTTCTAACATAACCCATACCGAGAATACATTGAACGCCGTTCGTACATTTCATTAATCTAGCATCTAATCTAAACAAAGAATTGATTTAAATACGGAAATTCACAATTACACGAGGGGGAAGTAATCAGGCGTATTCAAGGAACTTTTCTGTTCGTATTCATGGTGAATCTCAGTGTATGACAGTGTATTCAAACGAATTCGCATGCAATTACTAGTAGCAAATCTGTAGTCAAGGACCACTTAAAAACATTGATTACTTCCCCCTCGCAATTACAGCAACTTTCCAGCGAATTGAAAATTCTTGACGCAAACTGTCACACTTTATTCACAGTCCACATATGAAATATTGAACTGTAAAAAAAATTCCATGTGAGTGAAATACGAATATTCGGTTGTTCGCAATTTGCTCTCATATAGAATAGTCCTTAACCCAAGGTGCCTGCCCATTTGAGAGTACTTTCGCTAGTAAACTTTCGAGAGTTACTCTTGGGCAGAGTATATCCATGAATGATTAGGGACACTCTCTCTACATATGCATTTGCTACTACCGCAAAGCAAAATGCAGAATAAACCGGACAATAAGTGGAAGCAGGTCGAAAGAGTACTTTTTACCAGAATACAACGACTGCTTGAGAAGAAAAGGGTACACAACACATTTTACCTGGACCACTACATGGGGCTTGCTGTGTACGACGAACGATTGTGGATTTTTTCATAAAGCATTTTTAAAGGCGGGCCAGAGTGACTGTCAGTATATTAGTATCCTCTCGGTATGAATTAATATGATTAGGTAACCAACTTTGCTTTAGTAGAATTGGTAATATTTGTATTTTTTGCCATTGGTTATTGATTAAATGGTCTTTGTTATGGACATGAAAAAGAAACGTTTCATTCTATATCACGAAATTCAACCCATTTGCTTTGCTACGACTTCGTTAGTGACCATTTTTTACGATTTGAAGTTTTATTGCCAGCACTTTTTAGGTAATATATTTCATAGCAGATGGTCACACTAATTACTTAGGTTGGCTGTAGAGGGGATTGTTTACATTTTTTTCGCACGTATTTTTAAAGGCGGGCCGGTTCATTAACATCAATTGACGAAAGAAAGGGTGTTCCGTGTCAGTGCGTGTGGCAAACAATTGTAGTGAAATAGTGAATTTGAAGTGCAAGTTTGCATAGTTTAAAAACTACAAATAAAATAATGGGAAAAAATTATTTTAAATGTTGGGCATGTGGGCGAGAGGGGAAAGAAAATGTTGGAGTTAAATATTTCAAAATACCGGATAATAGTGAGAGGTAAGCAATATAAGTTATAGATCGGGCAAGAACGAATATAAATCTGTGTTGCATTTCTTAATTTTTGTTTTAGAAAAGCGAAGTGGTTGAACTGCATAAACAAACAACACTTAATACATGAAAAGTTGTCGAGGTATTCTTGGATCTGCGAAAGACATTTCACGAAAGACATGTATGCCAAGTCAACGATGCGCTTAAAACGGTCGACAACACCTAATTTGGAAATTATTTCGCAGATTATAATTTAAAAAAATACCACTTAAACCACAAGTGTGAGTTAAAATTTCTTCCATTTTCACAGATTTTAAAGAATATGAAGATGCGAAATTGACACGGCCTCATTTAGAATTTTTAGAATCGTTAGAGAATCTTGAACAAAAATTTATTTCTTGTTTTCCAAATATGTACTACCTAAATAATTTTGAGGGGAATATTTATAACTTTTTGGAAAATGAATTTCATTACAACTGTTGCAAAAATCAAAATAAGGAATCTCTTATCAAATTTTACGTCCGAGTACGGGTTTACTTTGTTCTAAAACAGTTCAATAAAAATAACAAAAAATGTACCAACGAACAAAAATATTAAAGTGTAGCACACATGTGAATGAATATATATTAGATATAAAATGTTCAATAAAAAATATTACAAATTGATTTAGCTTTTTTTTCGTCACACCCTGTACCACATTTTGAAGTAATTCAACTACTCTTCCATCCATCTTTTACTAGACCACTTTTATTGCCGTCTATTTCTCGTGCTTGTGTACTGCAAATTGTAAACTGATAAGAAACACGTGGAGAGTGTCCCTACTCATTAATGGATATACTCTTCTCTTGGGTGGCTGTCCATTTGAGAGTACCCAATATATTCAAGATTTTAATATCACGAGTTCTTTGATAACATTTTATGAGTACTCTCATAACCGAGTCCACTTGATATATTTCGTCTACTAGTTACCAGTATAAATGTATTCTTACAAGCAAAAGGTTGCCGCTGCGTTAATTATTATTATAGGTGTTAGGAAAAAAGAAATGTTGGATTAAACCATAGCTAGATCGTCGTCGTCAACTGGGTGCAGGGTCTACTCTTACAAGGAGCTTCAAATTGAAGATGCTCAACAGTTCAGGGATTTTTGACAGCAAGTGAAATATAAAATCCGTTGGGCGTACTATTTTTAAAATGGATACCAGCCCGAGATGACTACAAGGAACTTCTGGAACTCACAATTATTTTCTTAGGAGGAGTTCCTAATAAGAAAACATCATTTAAGGCTCCGTCTGGACTACATCGTGCTAGATGGATGTCTAAAGCTATCTACTCACTTAAGATATGGATGTTCCGGAGTCAGTTTAAGTTGACAAAGAGAGAAGAACATGGAATTCTTGACATTTGCCTATTCGTTGTGAGACTCTATGTCAGGGTCTGGATGACTGCCTCCGATTCTACGTCAGCTCCACGAAATGATCTTGAACTGCTCAAAAACCTTGAAAACTATAAAAAAATAAATGAAATTGTTTCAAAGGTTGCTCTTCAAAAGTTCCTTGGACACCTTTGGTACTTGTCGGAAGAACTTGTGGCTTTTGGATTTTTCGATGATGGAGTCTCCAATGAAACAAAAAGAAAGATGGTTTGCGCTCTCGAGACTGAGGGATTAGAGAATCCCTTAAAGCGATTAACTGTCGACGTTGCCAACATTCAGTCGAAAGGATTTCGTAAGCTCAAATACTCACCGGTTCTTTAATATAACAGGACTTTCGTCGGAGTTCTTAACTAAAGATGTGGATGAGTGGCCCGAGGACAAGGCCTACAATGAAGTTAAGTATGGAGTACGCAACATGAGAGTGGTCAACGACATCGCTGAGCGAGGAGTAAAGCTTATGGATGAATACAACAAGCTACACACTAATAACGAAGAACAGAAGCAGTTTCTGTTATTGGTAGTTTAAGACTACAGAAATAAATATCCTAACAGGAAGAAATCGACATTGCCGAAGTGAAGCAATAATTTAAGTTTATTTTGTCTGTTAATTTCACTGTATCTTGTACCTACTCGTATTTATGTTTTCTACTAAATAAAATCGAATTTATAAACGAAATTTTAATTGCATATTTTTTTATAACTATTGCCATTAATCCATCATTCAATGGAGCCCTCTGTAATATTTGGTTGTCGGTAGCGACCTCTATATTATATTATCCGATTTTAATAAAACTTTCAGAAACATTGTTTTTTAACAAAAGGAACAAAATGACGGGTTGGGACGGTCAAAATTTAAATTTTTTTTATTGCTTACAATAAGGCGCACCCTAGCGTGTATTGGTAACACTTTCTGGCGTCTGGTAAGTCAGTTGTTTAAAATTGTTTAATCCGTGCAGGGGATTCATATGGCATGTCTTTCTCTTCAGTACCTATTTCATATCCCTGTCCGTACGAAGAATTGTGAGAGAAGTCTGTCCACCAATTTTCAACAGTTTAAAAGGCTCAAATCCCGCAAAAAACCCAAATTCCAACTCAGGGTTTTTATCACTGCGCCACCTCTCGCGAACGTCTGACTAGGTATAACTGAAGTGGATTCAGAACTTCTCAATCGGCCGTTTGGAAAATTGTAGATCCTTTCCATTCGTTCCAAAAATGAAAAACTCACACAAAACGAATGGTTGTGAGTCTGCCGGACTAGCAATATTGGACCAAAAGACCTAGACTGTCTTGATACTTGATACTGAAACACTGTGCAGTAAGTACGCGGACTTCCTCGTATTATGAACCATTACGTCTAAGGAGACATTATTGAACATAAGAGCAATGATCTAAAGCATCAGGGCTACGTTTTTAGACACAGGTGCAATAGGCCTGGAGGAATGCGTCACAGATGCTGGCAGCTCCGACCGGGATGATGTGAAACAGCGGTGGATTTTTAGACGAGACACGGGGAATTCTACTATCCAGAGTGGTTAGCCCTATACTTGCGTACACCGGTCTTAACGGAGCCTCTTAAGGGAAAGAAGGAAACTTTCATCAGCATTCAGGCAGAAGAACAATAAGAAGATAGAATCAAAACAATTTTGGACGAGAATGATCCCCATCAAAGTTGCAACTTTAGGTGAACAGTGAACAGCCAACGGCAAGAGGCCATCGTTGCCAGAAAAGTAAAACAAAAAAGTCGAACATCTGCACAACCGTGACAAGTCTTATGGAATAGCACAGCAAAAGGCAGATTGAAACGTAAACTGATGCATGCCATGGTATGGGTGTGGTGAACAGCGGTTTTCGCCCGGACACTGCGACAACCAAAAAAATTACCACAAATTTGGGCAAGAAGCATAAAGTGTCTAGCCACAAGAGAGCTCTGGCCGAAGCTGGCTCAAAGTCGTTGATCTCTCTTAGAAGATTGCATGTAGGATCTGTAATAGCTGGACACAGTCTGAAAGGAAAACGCAAACTAGGTATAACTGAATTGGATTCAGACGATTTTTGTACAAGCTGCGGAGATGAGCAGAGAGCGACTGCTCTGAACCTTCTTTACACATGCCCTCATCTCTCTTCGCTTCATTAGAAGGTCAAGTTGGTTGAGTATGTATGGACAAACATATGTACCAGATGGTGGATACCTTTCTTTATTATGTTCGATTACTCCGGGGCAACTTTTTAACCATTGGCATAGCCGAAATCAAGCAGAGTTGGGTGCGGTTAGTACTTAGATGGGTGACCGCTTGGGAACACAGCGTGTCGTTGGCATTTCACCAGGCAGAGATGATTGCATTGTGCTGCATGCGTTGGACTACTTTCTTTGAGGGTCAGGTGAAGTGCAGAAATATCCTTGCACTGGATAATCAGGCGGTGATCAGACGCATGAAGCAAACATTACAACATCATTGGCACTGGGATTGGCTGGCAGAAGAAAGAAGATCTTGGGACATCATTGGGTGGAGACCCAGTCGATGAAACAGATTTTCACATAAAAACAAATGCTAGCGGTAACACTATGAATCGAACCCAGGGAAGAACTCTGGAGAAATTCAGAGAGCCTATCTGGGTAAAGAGTTATAGTGGTTGAGAGACGAAAAGAGACCCGTCAATGGTGGTCTGATTCGAATATCTCTCGAAAAATACATATATAACCATTGGCAGCTTTGCTTACAAATTCGAAACGAATTTAGGTCGCAATCGCGCACAAGGTGTCTCTTTCGTACACTTAGACCAGTGCTATAGGTTCATTGTGATGGCACATGAGCGAGGTAAAGGGAGGCGGCATTCAAATTTGGACACGGCATACCTTCTCTTAAAGTATTTTGCTTGATAAGACATTGTGAACCTTGTGCAAATGACAGGAGGAAGGGCAATGAGTGGAATTTTGTATTTCCAGGACATTGACAGCGATGTAGATACACAAAACTTCCCAAGGGAGGGACAATGGACTACAAATTCAGTCAGAAGACGTCGGCGTCTGCAAACCAATTCAACGAACCAAAACTGCACTTCAAAGACCATGTGTTTGGTTTCGCACAAATGGAACTCGGGATGTCCACGAACTGCCATTCTTCAGGCAGAGGATGTAAGTTACCACTTGAACCAACCAATCACAAACCGCCCTCATTTCAAAGAAATCAAATTAAAAGGGGGAAAAACAACCGTTCTCAATCATCCAAAATGAAGAAATCTTTCGCACTCACCTGAACCGATAAAGTTTATGATAGTTTCATTATTTTGTATTGAAGAAATGGGCGTCGCTAGCATTGGCGGTATAAAATGCACGTCGATCTCCTTCCGCTGGTGTTGTCCACCTGCTACTGGTCCTCCTCCTCCCCCGGCTATCCTTCGACTGTTGAATTCCTTGTTGTTGCTATTTTGACAAATTGATGCTGCAGATGATGGCGGCGGCGAAGTGACTCCTTGCCAGCTATTATAATTATTGAAATGATTTGCATTATTGCTGTTTAGTTGTGTTGATCCCATTGGTGGTAAATTGCTGTTGCTCTTTTTATTAATCACAGAAGCGGTATTTGTTTGTTCGGCAGCAACAGCTGCAGCCTTCTTGGCCGCTGCAATAATTGCCGATTCAATATCGTCACACGTCTCTAGTTGTTGTGACGGCAGGGATGTGGCAACGCCATTGTTACTATTACTACTACTACTACTACTCTGTTGCTGAGTGTAGTTGCGTTTGTTCATTGTTGAAACTCTAGCGCTACCGAGACTACTTGGAGATGGCTTCGCTTTGCTACTATCTAACTGGGGCTGCTGCTGCGGTTGATTGTAGTTGGGAGAAGATGACGAGGTCGTTGTGGACTTGGACGTTTTTCCTGCTGCAGTTGAGGAGGATGCCGATGAGGACAAGTTGGATAGTGAAACCGGAACTTTTTCTACATAAGTGGACGACGACGACGTCGACGATGCTGATGAGGACGTCGACGACGACGAGGAAGATGACGATGACGAAGAGGAAGAAGCTGAGGATAGCGATTCTTTGGATGGCGAAGTCGATGCGAACGAGTTCACAGCATTGTTACTCAGGGCGACGACTGTCGTTGGGCCGCCTCCACTTGTTTGCTGATTCGTTCGCTTTCCCTTTATTGAAGGGTCGTAGTTGTTGCAAATGCCGCTGTCAGACGATTGATCTACAACCAGCGATGAATTCGGCGACGATGTATGATGCACGAGTAGCATCGCATCATCGCTGCTGTTGGTCAGATCGGAAACGTTACTGCCGGTGGTGGTATTGAAGTTACCACCTGAATCATCAAAGCTCTGCAGTGTGGAAATTATTGTGGCCGAATATCGCTTTTGAGATGCCTCTGCGTTTGACGGCGGTGCTTGCTGCTGCAGCAGTTGCGGCTGACTGTCATCAAAGAGCTTCAGCTCCTCCTCGTTAAAGTCCCCAAATGTAAATTCGTTACCGATGCATGATGACAGACCACCAGCAGTTGAATCATCATTTAGTATAATCACAGCTGGACGATTTGAAAATTTATTATTATTATTATTACTACTACTGTTATTGCTAGAGTTACTATTATGACTATGACTACAACTAGATTTGTTATTATTAAAATTATAATGATGATTATGGTTTATTTGATTTTTATTGGAGGCGGCGACTGAGGCGGCGGCGCCGGCGGCAGAGGAAGAGAAGGACGTTGTCGATGATATTGATTGTGTTGTGGAGACAAAGTTTTCACTGGCTTTTTCTTTTTTACTCTTCTTCGTCGTTTGATGCTGATGCTGCGGCTGCTGCTGCGGCTGCTGCTGCTCGGCTAATACTTCCTCGTTTGCTTTGGTATTTGCTTTTGATTTTTTGCTCGACGGTGGAGCTGCTGCTGCTGCTGCTGCTTGATGGTGGGCCGTGTTCAAGATGCAGCCCATGCTGTTGATGCTGTTCATTTGAACGGAGATCATAGCTGAGGGTGGAGTTATTGTCATGATTCCTACCTCTGATACGCAAGCAGCATTCGCAGTGCTGTGCCGTTTGACAGTCTTCTCAAGGGCCGGGTACTGATCGATGCTGTTGTAGAAGCTGTCCGTGTCCACACTCTTTGACTTTTGCAGAGCCGTTTGCTGTTGCAAAGTTTGCTGTTGGTGGTGGTGGTGCTGCTGCTGCTGCTGCACTGGCTGATGTTTTTCAATCGCAGTTTTGATGGCGTCGGGTGGCGTTAACTTCTGAGGCTGCGTTTCCACTGCAACCTCATCGGTCTTGCCCTTCGACGTCAGGCTCTGTGAGTAGGAAATCTGTTTGACACTGTTCGTGGCAGAGGTGGTGGTGCTGATGGGACCACCTCCATCGTTTGATATCAACTCGGGGAAATCAGTTTTTATGCTCTTCTTTGATTTTTTCGTCGTCACAGTTGCGATTGGAAGCACAGCTCCTGTCGCTTTGATTTCCAGCTCCGTGTGCGAAGAGTTGTTGCTGCTGGTGTTGGAAGCGGTTGAATCTACTGCACCCGGCGCCCCTCCAGGAGATGCGACCGCACCAATTACCTCCGTCTTACGTGCTATCTCGGCGTATGATCGCGGTTGGTTCTGGTGGTGATGATGTGCCTGTAGGGGGCTGCGCCCTCCTGCCGATTCGATTGGAAGAGAGTGCACCGAATCCAAATCACTCGAGTCCGACTTCTCCGAGGGTGGCATCGACGAAGTGGATTTCCGTCGCGACTTATCGTTACTGTTGTTGTTGTTGAATGGGCTCGCATAAGCGTCACGATCGTTGCTGAAATTCGAATGGTATTTCCTGTTCTGGTAGATGGGGTTCTTCTGCGAGTTGCCGGTATTGTTGTTTCGGCCGTCCTCCGTGATTTGTCGCTGCTTTTTCGGTTTCTTCTTTTTGGTGACAACGTGAAACTCGGCGGACTCGCATGAAATCGACTCCATTGATGTGATCAAATTGGATTCGCTCTTCTTCCGCTTCTCGACAACCTTCTCCAACTTCTCGCCAAAGTCCTTATCCTTCTCTTTCGACTTCTTCTTCTCCTTGTCCTTCGCCTTGTCGCGTACCTCTTCGATGGCATTGTTTTCACCCAAATAGTTCAGCTCTTCCGTTCCCCATGATCGGCGTTCACCTTTCCGGTTGGTTCCTGTATTTCCCAGCGGCACTACTTGCTTGTCCTTGCCGTCGACATTCTTGTTCTTAATGTTGGCCTTGTGCCGCATTGTAACATCATCGCCATCCAGCTTGGCGCAAGAACGCAACTCCTCCAACGAGTTGCTCCTCTTCATCTTGCTCTTCTCTTTGTCCTTGTCTCGTTTCTTTTCCTTCTTTTTGTTGCTGTTGTCAGCGAATTTAGACACCTTATCGTTCTGTTTCGTGTCCTCGGAGCTCTCAATGTACTTCACCAGTTCTTCGATGGGATCGGAGCCGCGGTATCCCTCGACCGATTGCACATCCAGCGTCTTTGTGTTTCGTTCCGATTGGGGTTTCTTCTTTTTAGTCTTCGCCTGCGATTGACTTATTGTGTAGGTTGTATTGAGAGAGTTGCCGTTCTCGTCGAATTGTTTCTGATGAAGAAAGGATATGATTAACTTTGAATAAAGACACACTTACAGACACGCCTCTAGTGTACGCTCACCGAAATCGTTTTCGTGGCGGAAAATGATTGCATTTTGACGAGTTCGGATTTTTCGCCCAACACTGACTTGCACGGCTTGTAGTTTTCATCTGTTGGCATATAGCTAGCGTCTACAGTGCTTTTGCCACGTTCTAAGGTTGTAAAGTGAACTGCTTCGTCAACATAACAAGTGTTGTTGGGTGAAAAATCATTTACGGTCAAAGCCGAACCGATAATGTTTGCCAGAGGGATTTTCATTTCAATTCCATCAAAACGATCGAATTGAATACCCTAAAAGAACAAAACGATCTGTTTAACAATTCCCGCTTTAACGTTATGTATATGTTTTGACATATAATGTACAATAGCAGCTACTGACAGTGACAGTACAAAATTCATTAACACTTTCGCAGATATAGAAATTTTGAGTGGGCCAAATGGGAATGTAGACTCCTTTACTTTTGGATGCAACAGAGTTGCGATAAAAGAGCGTGCAAGAGCACTGCAATCAGTGTAATCAAGTGTTCAGTGAAAGTGTTAAAGCAGGAATTGCCGTGTGTTGTTGTTTGTGACTGAAACATGTTAGAAAAACCAATCAAAGCTCATGTACTAACCTGCGCGATCAAATCGTTGTGCGAATCAATGCAATGTTCACCCATTTCGATCACTGTGTCCACGCTTTCAGAAGATACTATGGCAGTGGCATTGGCCAAGGCGGCACACGTTGCACTGGTCGCACTTCCAATTGTCGCTGCAAGCGAAACAGCGCCAATGGCCCCTTCGTACACTCCGCTACAACCACCGCCGACTAGGGCCAAGTCGTTCTTTTTGATTGCCGAACAAATGTTCGTTACTGGTGATACCTCAGCCGGAAAACCAGTGCAAGCTGTAGTCGTTGTTGCAGCGTTTGCCCCGCCAACTGAGCTCTCCGTGCCAGCGGTTGCTAGTGATGTCCCACCACCAGTTGTTAGGCAGGATGCCGTGCTTGTCGTGTTGTTGTTGTTGTTGTTTACAATACGTGGCTGGTTCTTGGTGCGCCTCTGCTTTGACTTCTCTTCATTCAGAAAGGGCTGTTCGTATACACTCAGACTGCAATTGGAGACATTAACATTACTTGGCAGACTGCCACCTTCGCGCTGCCGGGACGAAACTGATGAATATTTTTTCGGACGCGAATTGTGATTGTGGCGACGATTGCGTGGCCCAACCAAACTGATGTCCGAATCGAGCGATTCGTTGCGCACCGCTTCGACTAGATCTTGCAAAGATCCTCCTTGCTTTTGGCTGTTCGAAGTCGAATGGCGTGGCGTGTAGCGCGATGTTAATGCACGAAATGCGAAATTCTGATCCTCGTTCTCATGCTCTGCTTTCTTTAGTAATTGCTGCAAGGGAAAAGGGATGGAGTTAATAAGTTTCCTCCGCAGTTGAACCGAGAATTGTGCACAACTTACCAAGAAGGTTTGACTTTTGTTTTCCTTATCACGTGGATTCTTGTACGAGTATGCCTCGTCCAGCAGATGTTTAAAGCATCGGTCGTCTAAATCCTTTAATCTGCTTTCTTCCCAGATATCCGATTTCTAGAAATAAAAAAAAAATGTTTGTATAATGAGGACTGTAGTTTCAATTAACACAAAAACGGTTAGTTCCACTTGAAAGCTTTAAAAGACCTCTGTGCAGTGAACAAACTGTGGGAAATTTATGTTGCGCAAAATCTGCGGATTATTCTGAGCTACATTTGGGGAATGAATAAAACTCAGCAGATCAAAAGTAACAACAACGATAGGGACCTGTTCATTGCCTTCTAAAGAAGCATTCTATGAGACACGGACACGAGCAGGTACGCAGGTTGCAGAGGATCTTACCCATTTATTCTATGTTCTAAAAGAGTTTGATATCTAGGCCGTCATTTTTGTCCTATCTTACAGAGAAAACACAGAATGCAGACCAATGTCTGGTTACATGCAGAGGGCAGTCACCATGGCAACCAAAGATGGGAGCGAACAACTCGTCCCAACAGAGCATAATCCAATGGCGTCCGCACTTTGTACGAAGCCGTCTTACAAATTCAATATAAATGTACTCGTATCAACTTTAATTCGTAGTAGAAAGTGATGCAATTTATAAAATAACACTGTCACACCGCATAAATAATAATAAAACGTACTAACACACACTCAACGCGGCATTCCTCTTAGATGTGCGTAATTGGATGAAAGCAGCTTGTGTTTTCATACTTCCTTTCCGTCTATTAAGGTGAGGAGAGACCGCATTCTTGGAGGTAATGCACTGATGTGTCATGCGTAATATTGGGAGCTTGTTGTCAATAGATGTTAACGTTGCAGTTGGACGCACAAAGTGTATTGGCTGGGTAAGAATGACCTCACGAATACTCAACTTTAACGTCCGTAGACCGTGAAGGTCTTGCCATCGAATTAACAGGGAGGAATGGTGTCAGACTAAAGTTCTGGCCGACGGACATTCATCCTCGCATTCATCTGTCTTTCAGGGAGAAAGTGACATAAATGCGTCTGCAGTGACAGAAAAGCGAAGTAGCCTCTTAACCATTGCGAAATTGGTGCCTGTAAGTAACACTCTTCCAGAGAAAGAAATACACGGCTCAATTTGCTAGGATGTTTTAATAGGCCTATTATAACGGGTGATTTTTTAAGAGGTTTAGAACTTTTTTAAAAAAAAAAAACACAAAAAATTTGAAAAAATGAATGAAATATTTATTTCAATCGATAGTTTGAACCTTGCAATTTAATGTTTAAAGATAATTTCATGCAAATGTTGACCGCGGCTGCGTCTCAGGTAGCCCATCCGCTGAGTCCAATTTTGGCATACTCTTTCACACATATCGGCCGGTATCTCACGAATGAATGCATGGATGTTGGCTTCCAGTGCGTCAATCGAAGCGGGCTTGTCCCTATACACATTAGCCTTGACATACCCCCACAAAAAATAATCTAATGGTGTCAAATCGCACGATCTAGGCGGCCAATTGACCGGCCCGAAACGTGAAATTAACTGTTCAACAAACTCGCCTCGCAATTGCGCCATTGTTTCGCGTGCTGTGTGGCATGTGGCACCGTCTTGTTGAAACCACATATCATGCAAGTCAAGAACTTCCATTTCGGGCAAAAAAAAGTTTGTTATCATCGCTCGGTAGCGTTCACCATTGACAGTAACGCTGCGATTCGCATCATCTTTGAAGAAATATGGCCCAATAATGCCGCCGGCCCATAAACCGCACCAAACAGTGGCTTTTTCGGGATGCATTTGTAGCTGTTGCAATGCTTCTGGCTGATCTTCACTCCAAATGCGGCAATTTTGCTTATTTACGTACCCATTCAACCAAAAATGAGCCTCATCGCTGAACACAATTTTTCGATAAAAAAGCGAGCGATGAACATTTCGAACCGAGCACGAATTTTGATAGTAAAATTCAATAATTTGCAAGCGTTGTTCATTTGTAAGACGATCCATGGTTAAATTGCAAACCAAACTGAAGCTGTTTGACAGTGACACAAGGTACTAAACACACGTCAGCTGTCAAAACCAGTGTTGCCAAAACCAAACCAGCTAAAAAATCACCCGTTAGTTGGCGAGTCGAACAAAAAATCCTGCGAATGTGACTTATTTGTATTATGGTTAGCGAATTGAAACAAAATTCATTCGCCTGAACTGTCAAACTGCTGGCGAACGTAAAGTCGCCTTATTGCGGTTGGCGAATTTGTGAAATTTCATTCGCCTTGAGCGACAAATTTTAGCGAACAAAATTATTTGGTGAAACCACAGGCGAATGGAGTTTATAATCCAGAAAAATTAATGGAAATTCAAGAAAAATGTATAAAACCCATTCAATTCATTTAGAATGTATCAGCCGTATTAATAATAGTCGCGTAACTACATGTTAGGCCTAACTATTGGCAAACACATTAGTTAAACTCAAATTCCTATTAATAAACATTTTTAGAAGATAACTAACGCTTCGTAACTTATATATAACTAACTAACGGAAGGAGGTCTGTTAGCGAGTGAGTAAATCATAAAATATTCGTTCCCGTCAAAATGACAAATAAATTAAATTTAAATTTTGAAAATTGTGGAACAAAATGGCTGACCGGTTTTCAGTGTTTGTAAATTAGTGTTAATCAGTGTTAATATTTGGTGAATATGTTAGGGGAGGATTCGGTTTCCATCGTCCCAACTCGAAAAGTGTACCAAAAAAGAAAAAAAAACCCTATTTACAAATAAAATATTCAAAAATAAATAAAAATTTTCTGTTGTTTTGGTTTATTTTCTGTTGTTTTTTTTTTCTTTTTCATTTGTCACAACTGAAATTCACTAGCCAGCTGTGATGATAGCAAATATATGTAGGTAATAGTTTTCAGTACAATTTGGTTAGGTGATGCCAGCAATTTTAGAGAAAACATCAGCTAGTTATTATGAGTTATTTTCTTTTATTAATAAGAATATTTAACTCATATGTTATTTATTTAACTAGGTGCTAGGTAATATACGAGTTAGAGATTAGTTACGGGTTTTTTATTAATACGGCTGTATATATTTAATGAAAATCGCCTCTGATAGTTTCGAAAAAAACAATTGCAGCCAAATCCAGAAGCTATTTGAGCTCATGGAACAAATATAGCCATTCCAATGTGTGTTGCGTCCACTAAGCCAACCACCCCAGGAAATCCAGTTTTAACGAAAAATGAGGAAAGGAGCTCATGGATTGTTTTTATTTTCGGTCTTTTCTGGGTTTATCCATTTTTTTGCACCTCCGTGTTGTTTTCTTCATTTTTTTTTATTTTGAATTTTTTTTTGTGTTGACATAAATGTTTTAATTGACGTCATTTTCGTTTTTATTATATTGGTAGCACTTGATTTCTAGGCGAATGAATTAATTCGCCTACCATAATCGTACAAGGCGAGTGTTTCGACAAGCAACTCGACTTACGCGAATTTTTCGACTCGCTAACGATAATAGGCCTATTAGTTTTAGGTGGCCCCGAATCTGCATCTGCTGTCAGTTCTGTCGACAAGTGAGCGTCTAGTGAACGGCGCTGGCACAACTTTGTTAAATTCAAACATGAAAAACAACAACAACTAAGTGGTGTCAATTGGGAATGGCGTTGTGCCCGCAATCAGGGACTTTTGTGACCACCTCAAAATCCTACTCGACCCAACCTAGGTGGATATCTTACATCTCACTTAAATTAAGCGTGCTGGGCTCAAGCGAATATTGAATTCAAATTCTACAAAGAAAGCAAACAATCTTCTCCTTCTATATTGGGGTCAGATTCTGCAAGACGAAAACGGTGAAACCACTGATTTGCTCTTAGTTGCGAAAGTAAATCGTTCGTGCACACAAAAAGCGTTTCGCCTTAAAGAATGCGACCCTGCTCTCTAGGTGGTACTGCTCTACTGCTAAATTCAATTTTAACGATTATTCGACAGCCAAAGAAACACAAGAGACACAAAATATGTCTTTCTGGTAGTCAAATGACCAGTTGTTGTGTTGCGCCAATGCAATCAGAAAGGTAGACTTTAGGATCGACCAGGGTTCGAATTACCGCATCCGTGAGCGACCCATTCGTCACTTCATTTTGTGGATTTTACAAGCAAAACAATAACAAATTCAGTCACGTAGTACTCGATCACGGTTGCGGTAATTCAACCCGACTGTCCTTCCCAGTTGGCAGCACAAAAGACATACTTTCGTCAAGTATCTAAAAACCTTATCCAACCTAAACCAAGTCTGCAAATATATTTGATGCCTTTCAATTTTCTATACTTGAGGATGAACAAAGCAGGCAGTCTGTTTGAAAGCGTGCACAAGTTGAAAGTCACCTCAACCAACTTACTTCAACAACTGTTGGTAGTTGGATGAAAACCATTTTAGAGTTTTAACCCTTCCGTCAAATAAACAGATTTCGATCAATCATTTGGAAACAGTAAAGAATTCATTTAATTTTTCTCCAAATTGCTAGTTCAGAATTGCACTAAAATGGCCGGCAAACCACCGTTAGGTACATTTTAATATACGAGGAAAAGTATGAACTGAACACTTAACCACTGAGGCACGATTTTCGCACGAAACGATCAACTAAATTTAGCCAAATATGTATATTAAAACACAATTTTACCTTTATAATTTACTTTACCAATAACAAAAGATAGGTATATATTTGAAATGCAAACCAATCTGCTCGGAACTTCTTACGAGCTTACTGCACTTGGTAACCTCGAAAGCATAAAATATACAATATTGTTAGAATTAATTTTTTTTCCTCAGTTTATGTTCAATATAACCAAAAAAAAAAACTACTGCGACTCTAGACGAATTTGGAAAACCTTTCACGAAAATTGCACAATTTGACTACGCAATCGAGGATAACGGCTTAAAACGAAAACGTTGGCGGTAAGAATAAAAATTAAAAAAATCTTGAAGCGAGTAACGAAGGAAATTCTAATAAGATCGTAGTATAGCTATCTCTTTCTTACTTTGCGCTTTCAGGAGTCAGCTCAGCATCTCAGCAGATCGATTCGATATCACTGTAAAAAATAATTGAGTGAACATGCGAAAGTGAGTTAGTCCGAATTGAGTGCGATTTGATGGAATGTAGTGTGGTGTTGCCATAGTGAAAGGTTCAAAATCTCATGCGAGGAGAAAAAAACGCAGAACCCCCTCAATTCCAATGTCAAATTCAACTTCCAGGTTCCATAATTATTATGTTATATTCTCTTATCTATCTACAGAAAAGAAGATATAGTTAGTTAGTTGTTGGATAGTGCAAACAAACAGTGGCAGTGTGGTTGTGGGGGGTGTATAATTGTGTTTTGTGTATCATTTTAAATTAGGTACAGCACCCGGGCGTTTTTTTCTGCAGTTTGTAAATAAAGAATTGCTTCCACGAGTGTTTTTCCGTATTTTCAAGTAATTTATATTAACCGTGTTTTATTGGACATCTCTCAGCAAAGTAAAGAAGTAGAATCTTCAATGCACAACTAGTATACGGCCATTTGTTGTAACTCGTGTGGTGTGACTTTACTACACTTTTACTACTACACTACACTTTTCCACCACGTAAAGGTTGCATTCACCAGTAAACCCGAATATTTGTCCCAGAACCGGGCCCTTGGACACGATTTCACGAGAAATCTCCCCAAATTGAGATTAAAGCAAAACAGAGAAAAAACAACTTGATCAATGCCATAATGTCAGACTGACTCGGAGGAGGTTGTTGACATACGTTGCCACACCTTTCGCTGATTGGAGTTTGTTTTTAAGTCATATTTACCCAAAAACAAACAAAAATGGACCATATTCAGAATTTTATATTTCTGTCGGTTTAGCGGTTGGGATCTTTATTTTTGCATAGATCGAAGTGGAACAAACCGGGGGCCAATAAAAATAAAAAATAAAAAAAGAATAAAAAACTCCGGATTAACGTAAGTTTTCAAAAATTCACCAGGAAAATGGTAAAACCCTGGCGAATTCGGCCCCAACGCTACATTTTCAACCAGTTGGGGGGCAACACTGATGTGAGTTAGTCCGAATTGAGTGCGATTTTGATGTATGTAGTTCATGCGCATTTATTCATTCGTACTGCAAATCGGTGCCAAGGTAGGTAGGTTCCGTTCGATTTTTTCTGAATTTTCATGGTTCGAAAAATTGATACTGGCAACTCACATTAAATAGACTCACATGTTACAAGAACCAAACACGGTGAGGTTCTGAACTTGATTTTGTAATGTCGTTTTCCATTGGGCAAAAAGAAGCTGCCGTAGGTTATGTTTTGGCATTTCACCAAACTCTTGTGAAGTAGGTAGTTTTCTTGTTCCATTGGACTACAGGGCTGGAATTGGCTAAGGTGATGTTGATAGCAAAGATAATGGAATACAGAGATATATATCTTTCCAGTGGAAGGGCGGCTGCCTACAAGCTGTTTTCCAGAAAAATTCATGAAGTCACACACACCTGCTTATTTCTATTATAGTATATGTGAGTTCATGAATTGGACTTTAATGCAAGAATTCGGTATTCTCTAATGTGTATTTCACTATCTTTTTCAGTTTAATCAAACCTCCACAAAAACTAAACAAATTCAAAACGTAACACAAAACAATTAAACACCGCGATGCTCATAAAAGCAAGATGATTCGCGGTCGTCCAAGCAACATGCTTTTTTGTTAGCCACACGTATTCACAGACGGGGGTTGAAATTACAAAAACAAAAATGTAAACAAATGGGTTTTGGGGGGATAGACGTACGAAAGATAACCATATCTTTTATTCATTAATCTCTGGTTGATAGTCGCTTTTTTGATTGTAGTTTTTGATTATCAACTCTTCTTTGCTCTGCGTAAAGCGATCACTAAAAAATGATTGATTATTGGCAGCACTTAGAATTTTTGACGTCACTTCCTTGCCGACGATGTCATGTTGATACATATTCGAAGTGTTTTTTTTTTATTGTGAAAATCGTAAGTGACGTTAAGAATAATGATTATGTTCACAAATTACAATAAATTTGTTTTTTTTTTTTAAGGTCTCAAGCTAATAAAGAGCAAATACGGATCCTTTCCAGATTTATGCATTTATACTATGCCTTCCCTTCCGATTGAAGAACATGTTCTCATTTTCCATTGGCCTTAAAATCATGATATGATTTCCATCAACCCTTTAACTGCAAAATTTAAAGGGAAAATTTAAAATAGCCACCACCTCAAAAGATTTAAATTTGCAGCCAATTGAAGGATGGGTGGAACATACTAGAGTTAGTTAATCAACCAGTCCCAAAACAAGGTTTCTTCTAGTTGGACTTTTCTGTAATTATTTTCTTCATTTCTTTAAAAAAAAAGTTCCAATGAAGTAAACATTGCACTTTACGAATTTTCAAATTTCACTTTTGTATTTTAATTTATTTAATAAAATATTCTTTTTTTCACGACAGTATTTAATTTATTTGGAGTCGAAGCCGAGGTGCAAAGGTACCTATGCAAATGCCACAAATGTATGAAAGCGACACCTAAATAGCTGTCACATGAAATTGATCGCAAAAAAGCGTTTGTCAATTTGATACACCTTACGCAGACGAAAAGCAATGATTTTGATTGTCAACCATCAACTATCACCTTAGCCGATTCCACCCCAGAATGAGTGGATCCCCGATGGAAAACGACATAAGTTTTTTCTATTCTGGCATGAAAGGTAAAAGAGGAAAATAGCTCGCAAGTGCTATTATTTGTGTTAATGCGACTTCAACTATTTCAGAGAAAATTGATATTTGAATAAATGAAACCAAGGAAAGTGCTTCCCAATTGATATGTCGCAAACTTCAGTGCAAACTTTTGTGGTTACAAATTTCGATCGCATTTATAAACAAACAAAATGAATTGAGTGTATTTCAAAATAATATTATCCCATCAATTGATTGTGGAAAAAGATTTTAAGCTGTGAGTTGAACATTGGTTCGGTCAGCCATTTTGCTGAATATTGCAAAAGGTGTGTTCCAACCACCCAATGATTGGAAGTCGTTTTCGTGGAAAACGTATGCAAACGACTCGTTTTGAAAACTGAAATATGTATGGGAAAACTTCTGTTTTCGATTAAGTTTTCGTGTGTTTTGGCGAAAACCCGGATTTGGGCTCGGTGTAAAAGTCATATTACGTAGTAAGAGAAAATTGAGATGTTAATCAATTCTGACATTACAATAAATAGAGGAACACAAAAAAGTGGGTCGCAAAATTATGTCCGCTGTCCGGTTTGTTTGTCCGTGCTTCAACGGGCCAACAGCCTAAACGGCTGCCCGGATTTCGTTCAAACTTCGGATTGGAATTTGTGGGCTTACTCTACAGGGTTTTTTTTCAAGGTAACCTCAATATTAATGATACTTCGCATATAACATTTTCGTACCAGTTTGATAAGACCGAAAACGGCTCTAACGATTTCAACCATAATTGATATTTAACCAAAATTGATATTAAACCAAAATTGATATTTAAGCTTAAGTAGGTATGACTGCGTACAAAGTTTTTGGCTAAAAATTCGAAAAACGGTACTTCTGGAAATTTCGACATACATATCTAGAAAACGGTCCATAACGATTGGAAAAATCTAAGATAATGTTTTCATTTATAACTTAATAGCAAGCTCAGTTTTTCTCTATATTATCGTAGAATGGATTTTTGAAAAAAAATATTTTTTTTTAAATTTAGTTTTGTTTAGTTTACCTGAAAACAGATAGCCGTGTTTTTTTGAACTTCGATTTTAGCAAAGCAAAGTAAAGTAGGATTTTCAGCACGCAAATTACAACAACTACGCTCTACTTGACACTTGGAGACTCGCAATAGTCGAAGAAAGACTTGAATACCTCACAGCCCTCCTCCTCCCGAAAATCATGGTATCTAGAGAATCTCCTATTATATTGGACTCCAAAAGGGTGTTGTCCCGGAGAACAGTGCCCCGAAGGTCATCGGCAATCTATAATGCACTGCATTACCCGTGACTGTCTGACACTCCAATCAATATTCAAAAGCACAAGGCACCCAGATGTCCGCAATGGTTACTCGATGAATCCTCTATTATAACCCACCTTCACAACTATCATAAAACAACTACTAACAACCAAATATAAAACTCAGTTTTTAAGGATATTACTCAGAAATTTGTGGATGCAAATTGAACTCTTCTATTCACCGATGCATCAAAGACAGAAGGATGTACAGCTTCTGCGGTTGTAGATACAAACAGTAATGTACTCACAAAGGGAATAGTTCCTCAATTTTATTCCATATTCACTGCCGAAGCGCTTGTAGTATACCATGCAACAAAACTATTCCCAAACAAAAAGGTACTTATTTGCAGTGACAGCCTATCCGCAATACATGCCACTCTAAATATACGCAACTCTACACCGATAATAGAAAAAAATTAGAGGCAACCTTATCATAAACAAAAGCAGACTTAAGATTATGTGGGTTCCTGGACATGCCGGTATCACAGGAAACGAACAAGCCGACAAGCAACAATAGAACCACTACAAACTGCTCACGAGTATCGGTAAAATGTTTTCTTCGACTTCGCATGGGCCACATAAGCCTCACACACGGTCATCTGCTAGCCAAAAGTGATCCTCCAACTCCAAATATATTTAAAAACTAACCTACTTTTTTCAACTAGCCGATAGCCCTGCTAGCTAGTGCTATATTGTCGTTTATTGTTATAGTAATTAAGTTACTTAATAATAAAGAAATAATAATAATAATAATAATAAATTACTTACATACTATGTGGAAAATTACATTTTACGAAGCTTAAAATTTTTCTTTTGAATATGGTCAAATTTCTTTCGTTTTTTATATCTTGAGGCATTGAATTAAATAACTGGAAACCTTTGTATACAATACTATTTTGTGCTAAGTTTTTAAGGTAGGGAGGTAGTCTGAGGTGTCCTTCATTGCGTAAATGGTAAGGCTGAACTTCACTAACATATCTCATATATTTTTTTAAGTACTTAGGCAGCATATCACATTTAATTTTGAAGACATAGCATAAAAAATTAACGAGGATTCTTTGTTTAACGCTTAACCATTGTAACATATTCAACATAAAAACAACTGACGTATATCTATTACATTTTAAAACAATTCGCATGGCTCTATTATGGATTCGTTGTAATTTTAGTAACATAATAATCACTACATAAAAATAAAATTGACGAACAGTACTCAAAGTGTGGTTTAACCATTACATTAAAAATATTTATTGCACACATTGTTGGAATTTTATTCCGAATTCTACTAACACATTTTTTGATACTTTTTTACAATGTAGTTTATGTGTAAATCAAATTTTAATTTCGAGTCCATTATAACTCCTAATTTAATTTGCTCTACTTGCTCTAATGTTTGGCCGTCTACTTTTAAGTTTAATCTGTGATTATATTTAAAAATCATACATTTCGATTTAGAGACATTTAACTTTAATTTATTTGATATCAGCCATGTGTTTAATTTATCTAAGTCGTCCTGGATTTTTTGTTCGCATTCTCTTATGCTCTTTCCCGATATGAATAGAAGTGTATCGTCCGCGAATAGTGCTATCTGCGAAATTATATAAATTATAAAAAGTAGAGCACCAAGTATCGATCCTTGAGGGACGGCCAATTTTGTCTCGATGCTGTTAGATGACACACCATTCACCACCGTTCGTTGGGTTCGACCAATCAAAAAGGATTTAAACCACATCAGTTCAGTACTTTCAATACCATATCTCTCCAATTTACTTAACAGAATGTTCCTATCAATGGTCTCGAAGGCTCTTTTAAAGTCAAGGAAGACGGCTATGACATTGTTTTTTTCGGCGATTTCCTCTTTCCAACTAATTATGACACTGTTTAGAGCTGATTCACAGGAATGACTTGTTCTGAACCCAGACTGATTTTCGAGGAAAAGGTTGTTTGACTCAAAATATTCTTCCAGTTGCGTATGCACTACTTTTTCCATTATTTTTTCATATATGGGAAGGGCGAATAGGCCGAAAATGTTCACATAAATCTGTACTTTTTTTTTTTTTTTTTTTTTTTTTTCACTGAACGCTATTCTACTATAAGCCCCAGCTCCACCCCTGCTAAGATATGGCAAAATATTCGTCGTCTGACTGAAAACACCACTCTCAATTAATAGTAGGTATCAAATCCACAAATGGCACCATAACAGATCCCGCTGAAATATGCGACTTTATTGCACAAACCTGGTCCAAAATTTCGGAAAACAAGACTTTCTCCGATAAATTTATTGATCAAAAATCCAAGATACTCAACAGTACCCCACCCCAACACTCAACCAACCCGACTGCTCGACGGATTGATCAAAAAATATCTTTTCTTGAATTTGAAACTTCATTAAACAAAATGAAAGGGAAAACTCCAAGTAGAGATAAATAAAATCTTTCCCAAGATACTAAACAAAGAATTATATCTTTATACAATAATATCCTAAGTACTGGTATTATCCCCCAAACCTGGAAAACAGCTACAATATTACCTTTCCCAAAACCAAACAAAGAAAATCTTCTCTCTTATTCCATGCCTGTCGAAAATCCTGGAAAAAATTATCGCTAAACGCCTACTATGGTATGCTGAAACAAATAAGCTTATCAGCCCCAACCAGGTAGCATTTAAAGCCAACAGAGGATGCATCGATGCCCTGCTGCACATTGACTTCGCTACTTCGAAAGCATTATCAACCAAAAAGCACATCTCAATCCTCACCCTTGACTTCGAAAAAGCTTTCGATAGAATAGGCCTTCACATTATCCTAAAAAAACTGACTAAATGGGGCATTGGGGAAAAAATATATAGTTACTTTAAATCAGTGATTCCCAAAGTGGTCCAGGTGGACCCCCAGGGGTCCACGGGAGACTCGACGGGGGTCTACGTTGGCTAATCTAATCTTCACATTTTTTGACGAGTCTTGGGAATATGGTAAAAATGTAGCAGCAAGGGGTCCACCGAAATCAGGTTAATTTTGAAACTGGTCTATAAGAAAAATAAGTTTGGGAACCTCTTCTTTAAATCATTCTTAACCAATAGAAAATTCTGCATCAAATCAAATAACACCTACTCTAGGAACTACCCTCTGCAAAACGGCATCCCCCAGGGATCACCCCTGTCGGTGGTCCTATTTATAATTGCTTTTGACGACATTAACACAATTTTATCAAAACACCAATTACTAGATCACTGCATTTATGCGGATGATATATATATATATTATGTAAAGCTAATGAGACAAATAGGAGCAAAATTGCATTTAAACTGGCAATTGAAGACATCTTGAAATGGCCAATAAGATCAGGTGCCAAACTTTCAATCCAGAAATGCAAATTGCTTCATATTTGTCGAAAACAGAACTGTCCTCGACTTAACATAGATGTAAACGACATACTAATCGAAAATGTTAATAACTTAAAAATCTTGGGACTTTTAATAACAAGTACTCTTGGAAACAACACTGTTTGGAACTAAAAAAAATACCTTGCTAAAAAAGCAATGTACATATTAATACTCTAACAAATATAACAAAAATGTTAGTTTTAAGTAAAATTGACTATGGGCTATATATATACGGGTATTGTCCAAAATCAACACTAAAAATAATAAAACCCTTATACCACCAAGCCGCCAGAAGAAGCATAAACGCCTTCCCCACTACACCAATAAAAAACATTTTAGCAGAAGCAGGACTAATGAGCATTGAGGATCGAAGAGACAATATCACTTTAAAACTATCTGCAAAACTATGTTTCTCTAAAAACTCAGTAATTGATCTTGACGTTAAGAGGGCAAAGGAATATAAGCTTATAAAGAGGATACCATCCGCCATAGCTACCATACTTGAAAAAGCATCTCTGCTAGATATCCCAATTAGGCTAAAACAGAATGCAGCTCCACGATATCCCCCATGGCTAATGAACCCAGAATCTATCATACTGACCCTAGCCAACTACAAAAAAGCAAATACCAGCAACACAGCCTACCGTCAACTTTTCGCCAGCATCGCCGCAGAGTTAAAAGCAGATGGGATGGATCAAAGACTACAGAACACACATCATTTGCTGTCTCACTTGAAAATTTATCCATTATCTCCATTGGCAACCTACCCGAATTTGCATCAATATTTACAGCAGAAGCTTTTGCTATCCTTCAAGCCACAAATATAGCAACGAAACGCAAAGGAAAACATATTATATGCTCAGATAGCATATCGGTACTGAAGGCGATCAATAACCCTAACAACAACACTGAGCTCATATCAAAAATCCGACTCCAACTTATCAAATCATCAAATAAGATCAAGCTAATGTGGATTCCTGGGCATGTCGGGATCCAAGGAAACGAAAACGCAGATATGGCAGCGAACTCTGCCAACAACGCCCCGGTATACAGATTTGACATATACAGCAAACTAGATTTGTTAAAGCTTATCCAAGGAGCCACAAAAACTACAAAACTACATCACTACAAAAAAGTAAACCCTGAGAGAGTAAACCCGGTATATCCCACAAAAATTCCTAAACATAAAATTTCAAACTATGTGCGATTACGACTCGGACACACTTCAGCTACTCATAAGCACCTCCTGACCAAAAACACCCCTCCAACCTGTACCACCTACAACACTGCATTGAACATAAAGCATATATTGGAGAACTGCACAGAATTGAGACCCACACTCAATAATATATTCAAAGACAACTCAATATACGAAATACATAGTAACCATAGTCCTTCCAATATTGAAATGATATCAAACTTTGTAACTAGAGTTAACCTTTCCATATAAACACTAACTAACTTTAGAGCCACAGCCAATAGTCTTCGCAGCTAGGCTCAGTAACTTTAATATTACCATATAATTTTAATTACCTGATAATAAATAATAATAATAATATTCATTCGAATCGAATGTCGATTCACCTCGTTATTGTCGGTAACGTCGGTAATACTGTGCGGTATTCTCTTATTCACGTAAATGCATACACTTTATACAAATCAGATCCACATGTCAAATGTTGCGGATTCGAAGTTAAATGGATCGTCTGTGTGGTTGATAATACTTGATATTGCTTGATAATTTGTAGGCGCAGTGGATTAGTGGTTAGTGTGTTGGACTACTAAGCGAGGGGTCCAGGTTCGAATTCCGCAAAACCCCAATTTCCAACTCAGGGTTCTTTCACTACGCCACCTCTCGCGAACGTCTGACAAACATCCGAGAGTATAACTGTCATGAAAGAGCTTCTCAATTAGCCGTTTGGAATCGGCATAAAATAATTGTAGATCTCTTCCATTCGTTCCAAAAATGAAATCTCACACAAAACGATTGGTTGTGAGAAGCTAGGCCTATGGTCCCTGCAGACCTGTTGCGCCAAAAATTATTATTATAATTTGTCTGTAAACAAAGATTATAATTTTTTAGGGGTAGAACAAGAAACAGAGAATAATTTAGATTTTCAATATCAAATTAAATACATTTATTTCAATTTGAAAAAACAAACTTTTTTTATGATTTTGATGTCAAATTGGTTTGGGTTATGTAGTTCACCCGATAGATAGCAGAATGGAAATGCACAGTGAAAGGGAAACGAATGGGTGAATCGAATCTACGATTCACGTGAACAGCAGAATAGGGTTGTGTTAACATTATTTGCGTTTCCATCTTCTACCTATAATCTGACTTAGCCGACGGGCCCCAGCCCGGCTGTGCCGTCGGTTACCATTTCGTCATTGCGACAAATTGGTCAAAACTAGCTGTGAATTCACACCCAGACCTATCGGCCTTTTCACAAGATTTTTCTATTAAAATGAATTTTAGTCAGTTTGCAGGCCTTGGACAGCGCATGTAATCGGGCAAAATTGGCATATGTTTGCCACAGCCGCCATGTCATGTTGCACCTGTATTTTCTACATGCAGCTCCACACAATTTGCTAGCTCGTACTACCGTCACGTGCCGCTACCGACCTCCGTTGCTGCAGTTACTGAATCCTTCCCACGACCCTCAAATATGAACGGACAAATCAAAGATAAGTTAAATTCTACTGAAACATAAAAGCTTTAAAATCAACTCTATATTGTCCGCAAGCTGTTTATCATAGAAATGCGAAAAATAAAAGTAATAACACTCCTCTACCACCCAAAGCTATTGCCATTGTCGATTCCTTCAATCCCATCGCATTACAGTCTGCGACGAGCTGGCGTACAAGATCCTCCATTACAAGTAGGTGGTAGCCAGAGACATTTCCCTACTGCACTTTGTTCCCACCAACCAAATAGGACCGAAGCAAAGTAAAAATGCAAAAAGAAAAATCCTCTAAAGACGGCAATTAATTGGGAAAAAGGCAAAAATTAGGTTATTTTCTGCCGCATTATTTTGTATTATATGTCGATGATGTCGTAATGGAATCACAAATCTATTTATATTCAAAGAGAAGAATAGTAACAACAACTACAACAACTCAGCGGCCATCTCATCGGGAATATTGAAATTGAAATTGAAATTCTTTTTAGCAAGGAACACATCAGTGTAATTTATATGCATTTCATTATGTTCAACTTTTTGATTGCCGCCCGCATTTCTTCATCTCGTACTTATTGAACGGCATGCGGCACCTCATTGTGTCTTCGCCACACACACATCACACTCATTGAAGCGATTCCGAGTGTTGATGTTTATTAAACAGCTTTTCTAAATTTAATTCGTGTTGAAAGGTTTTTCTTGTAGGTATGAACCGATAAATGCCTACTCGTCGGTCGTCTTCGTCTCGGATTATGACAGCGGAGTTTGACAACTCTGTTCGATGACGAAATGTTTATCCGCATCAGTTCAACAACATTTTGAATCATTTTCTTTTTTTGCGAGAAAAAGAAAGAAACAAAATTCAAGCTACCGACCGCAAACGATTGCGCATGGTGGCTATTATTTACCCATGATCTAATTCTGTTTGCTGCTTTAATGGAGAGCGCGCGGATTAGTTGGTATGGTTGCTGTCTACCGATTTGGGTTTTGTTTTACCAAGTTGCACACGCAATTTTTTAATATTTCCCACTTTATTGCTAATGGATATTTGGTGCGGAGAGCATGTGATTGATGACAAGAACAGCAGCAGAGTGGAAAAGCAGTGATTTTCTCTAGATCGCGGTCAAATGCGCTTTGAAAAAGTATATCCAAACCGATATTAGTCAGCCGGACATGGCTGTTGCGAGAGATACAATTTTGGTGGTGCAATTGGGGCCACTTTTCACAGTTGGATTGGTAGAAAAGGTGCATTGTTCGCTGTGTTAGTTGGTGTATGAGTTGAAGGGGGGGTAGGTAGGACCTTGCCGCCGCAACCTCTTTATTTTTAACACAGATGTCGAAGATTGCACGTACGATGAAAAGTGGACTCAGGTCAAGCTGGGTGGATGTATAAAAACCAATTGGAGATATTTTAGATAACACAGAGAAAAACCCTGCTCTTGAGGAGGTAGACGAAGCAGCGTACCAGTTAAATATGGTTTTATGTCATCCTTCCGTTGCACTAGATATACTTATGGGGCGTTCTCATGATCCAGCAATCGGCTACGACACCTTTGCTTGAGGATTTTAAAAGCCTTTCGCCGGTACGTCGGACGTTAGACAAATTTAACAAAATTTAGTAACCTGGGGACAGATTGCACTTTTAAGTGCAGTTTCATCAATCACAAGTTCAATACGCATTTCCAAATAAGCGCAGAGATACCCATCAGAGAACGTCACGCATACGGCAACTTATGTGTTGAGTCACCAAGAATGGGGTCAGCAGCGTAAGAACGCAACCAAATGTGGAAATCGCATTTGCAAAAAACCAACTACTCAAATACGTATATGTACTTACTTTTGATTTGTCGTCATTTGGTCCAGTTGTAGGAACAGCAGCTGGCTTAGCAGCACTAGCTGAAGTGTATATTGAAGGTGATGTTGTGCTGAGTGTTGTTGTCGAATGACCGGCAACCGTTGATAAATTCGTGTCGTTGGCATTCACTGGTACTGCGGCAGCAGCACCTTCGGCAGCGGCATTACAAGTTGCTGTCGTTGTAATTGATGAGCAACCAACAACAGATGACGTCGTGTTACTATCATTGTTCATTTTTGATAATCAACGTTCAAATTGCATTTGATATAGGAACAGTGTTGATGCTGTTGTCGGTTGATTCACCAACTAATCGCGTCTTAATGTTTAATGTTTGAAAAACGATCAGGCTCCTCCTCCTGTGATGGATGTTGAGGATGATACGGATTTCGGGTGACAAAAAAAAAAAACTGATGCTAATGAAGATATGATGCAATTAATTGATTTTCACGAATGTGTGTTCTGACGCCACACATTAGCACCTCGCGAACTCGTTTATAGTAATCGACGAAAATGTCGTTTGCGGCTTATGGCTCGCACTTTTCCATGCCTGGTCGTATTTTTATTTCAAAACTTGCGGCAGCCTGTAAAGTTTATCATTTTTCCCGAAAAACCACAGTTCAATTTTCTGACAAACAGATTTTTTTTTTCCTCCCGACTGACTAGTATTCCGTTTCAGTTTTCCTCATTAGCCAAATTCTAATAAGCACATAAGCCTTCTTGGTCATACACAAAATTGGTCCGTGCAAAAGGGATAGATATATAAACTACGGTACATATATAGATGGAAAATCTAAATAAGCAATTTTTTTTGCACGCTTTGGATTGGATTGGAAAATAATTTAACTAGGAACTAGAAATACAATTGCTTTGTCACACAAAGAGATCGTTCGAGACGAGATTAAAATTCAATTGCGATTTGAAATGTACACCGTACGGCGTACGCACATATATGTATATATCTTACTCAACTCAGTCTAGATAATTTGTATTTTTTTTCACTTGTCGAAACAAAAACATATGTCATCGCCGTTTAACGCACACTGAATGGAATGAGAGGAAACGCAATAAAGGCAAAATTCTGACAGGCACGCACTACATTTGTCTCTCTCTATCTTGAAAATTTACAAAACACACACGTCATTTTCCTCTCTGCTGCTGCTGCTCTTTTTTTTCACTCGTCTACGAGACTGGGATCAGAAAAAAAAAATAATTTACACCTCTTTTCTTTTCCAACAGGATATCTTATCTCGCATTGTACCGAGCAACAATTAGTTCCTGTTTTTCCTTTTTATGCGTAAAATTCTATATACTTTGAGAATAGCAATCACATTCGATTAAATACTTATTTCACTCTAGCAAAATGCAAATTATCGATGCGATCGCTGTCACGAAATGTTCGCAAGTCACTGCTGCTGCACTTTATCGAAACAATACACTACTTTCAAATTTTTGTTCTTTTTGCTTTTTCGTTTTAGGTCATATTCAATTTCCAAATATAAATTAACTCTCTTGTCTTCGTCACATTTACATCACTTTTTTTTGGGGGATTTTGTATGAAAGAAAAATGTTTCTCCCCTTGTACGCGATTTCGTTATCCGAGTGAAAAAGTTAAGTGGAACCATACAAACGCACTGCCCGAACGGATATTACGTGCGTAACTATGCAAAGTTTGAATTAATCGTTGTATTAACAAATCCAGTGGTCTAGTGGTACGTTTTTCCAAAAGTCTGCACAAAAATTCACAAGAAAAACGTCGGCCATGACCAGGAAAATCTAGTGGTAGCAATTCTGCTTTTGCGATAAAATTCTTTTTTCTTCCGATGATGGGATGAAAAATATATCCCTGTGAAGTTGGCTGTAAGTGAATTAACGTTTGGACTGTACTTTGGACATTTATTTTTTTGGGAAGCTGTGTTACAATTGGGGGTAAAATCGTTGATTTGTTAAATTTATTGTTAAAATAAAATAAAATATATTAAAAATATCGCTAGTTGTGGGGTGCGTTTTAGGTCGACTTCGTTTGGATTCCAAATTTGTTCGGCAGTCGCGGGAACATATTATAACATTACAACAACGAGGTCAAGGGATTTGGGCAAGTTTGTTGGTAATAAAAAATATTTCGCTTCAGAACAAAAAAATTGCCATCGGGCTTAACAAATAGGTACATAATTTTGAAATTTGTATAAGGCGAACAAATTTAAATTTCATATGGACATTCTATTTTGAACTGAACTATATTCTACTACAAACTTATATCCCAATGGGATTTATTAGCTTCCACAGAAAAATGTTCCCTTCGGATACCGAACGTATGGGGGCGCTCAGTATACTAGCACGCTACTATAACCCAATTATAAAATACTGATTTTGCCGCCAACAAGTTTGTGTAATATTACGTGGAAATCGAGCTTTTCACAATCATCTCTAATAAAAAACTACTTACACTTGTGGATGTTTTGTTTACTGCATAAATTGTTATGAACAAATAATGTCCCAAGTAGGTTGGTTAAAAAACAAAATTCCAAGCGCTAGCCAACTGAACGACATTATTCAACTGTCAAATTGGTCGAAGTCGCAGCTCGGCAAGTGATTTCCGTACCTACTCTTGCTCCTGCGCAGAATTCGTTTTCTTCCAAATTCCAATTTGTATTCATTATTTGCGAAAAAATCAAACCACTTGGAGGTCGATTGTGTGCCGAAGAGTTCTAACACCTGCTTTAAAGTGATTTAATTCAGAAATCTATTTAAATTGTTGCAAGTTTAAAGACAGTTGCTTCTGCCTCCGAAAATGGCCCAGGAAACTGAAAATATTTTCCTCTTCGTTCCAAATTTAATTGGTAAGTGTATATACCTGTGAAATAAATACCCACCGCAGGTAAATCCTTACTTGCAGACCATAATTAAATTATTCAATTATCGGTACAAACTTCACGGGTGATATAATTCCACTAAATTATTTACACTTGGGTTGCCCAGATGCTTTGTGTTTGCCCTTCGAAATGGTGGCGATGATGATATTTGATTGCTTGTCTATTTCAGGATATGGACGAATCATTCTGGCAATCATATCCTTTTGGTTTATGTCGACCAACTACATCATTTCTGGATGGTGTTATGTAATTAGCGCCCTTCTGGACAGTGTGGATGGTCATGCAGCAAGAGCTTTCAATCAGAGTGAGTATATGCGGTTGTTCTCAGTTCATCGTTGTTAGACAAGAGCTCATGCCACGGGAACAAACAAACAAACAAACGAATTACTAACGAGATACATACGTTGAAGACGTCACAGCAGCATAAACAAACTTTGTAAAATGCGCAACTGGGGTAAACGCCGTGTATGTATCCCGAAAGATATTTCAATTGATTCGTTATGTGATATTAGGTATATTAATTACACACAAACATTCGCTTAATTGATTGATAAACACTGATTGGAGACCATTTAACCATTTTAGAGAAGACATCGGCCTACATGGTTTTCGTGCGCCATAATACGAGTTGCCTGAGTGCATGGCGAACTTGCGCTCATCTTATAAAACTCGTTTTCTTAATTTTAATACGTTCTAGATTAAGTCGGTTACACACCTTCTTACCTGAGTAACCACCTCGAAAGGAGTTTTAAACTAAAGATCGAAACAAATAATTGCGATCAATCAACTTCAACTTGGGCGGGGTTGGGATTGCATCGCGTTTGCTGATACCAAACCAAAAACTATGAATCATATCAGGCAAAACTAACCACATATTTCTATTTAAAGGCACTCGATTCGGAGCTATGCTCGACCAATTGACCGATCGCTGTGGTACTACGGGTCTCTTGGTGACACTGAGCTACTTTTACCCCCAGTATATGTTCTACTTCCAGCTTTCGATTGCCATTGACGTTGCCTGTCACTGGCTGTACATGCAAACGTAAGACACTGCCAGCCAACAAGCTGAACATCTGTATTAAGTAAATACTATGAACTGTCTGCCTTACAGGAGCGTCATAGTTGGAAAGTCTTCCCACAAAGCCTACGATGTGAACGAGAACGTTATCATGCGGCTGTACTACCAGAAGGACGTTCTCACTTTTATGTGCTGCGCCAACGAGTGCTTCTACATCTGTCTCTATATGCTGTACTTCACCTCTGGCCCCATGCGTAAGCACACCTTCGACTTTGTATGGTTTCGCTAATTTTCTGACTTTCATTTCCATTCCACTTACAGTATTCGGCTGTTCACTGTTTAAAATCATGGCATTTGTTTCCGCACCATTCGCGGTATTGAAATCGCTGATATCCTGCCTGCATGCATATTTAGCCAGCATTGATTTGGCCGCCGTGGACGTGCGCGAGCGCGAGGAGAAACGACAGGCAAAGGAGCTGTCGAAAAAGGCCGAGTAGAGTCGCCGCCGCCGCAGCAAAGGCTTTCATCAAACAATTCCAAGTGGCGAAAAGGGAGATACTTCCGATTGCAATTAACAAAACTATAAATATTCCTTAATAATTTATTTGATAACGAATCGTATACATTAATGTACACTAAAAATGTGTCTACAACTCGTGTCAAACTGAATTTGACTATGTAGCTGTATTTATTTATAAAACAAGTTGAAATGCACGTTAAAACAAAACTACTTATATGTATACAAAAAATATTTTCTTTTGTGATGTAAAATTAGAAAACGATAACTGATTTTGTTTGTTCAGTATTTATTGATTGATCAAAACTGATTTTGGATCTTTCTTTGGAAGATTTGCATTTTAATCTAATTTATTACAAGAAATTAAGTAGAGAGAACTATAGTATCACATACGAACGCAACTGTAAAAGCAAAAGCGAAGGACTGGAGAGGTTTTTTTTTTATGAAAAACTGACTAAAAACTGACTACCCCAAAGAGTTTCCCTTGTTGTAGATTTGTGTCTTTGTTTTTTTGATGTAAAATTGATTTCATTGGTGTAGCTTAAATAACATTTGTGTATTGTATTGTTGTAGGTAAATGGATGTGAGTTTTGAAAAATAAAACCAAGTGTTTTTAACACACAATGGATCGTGTGTCACAAGTTGATGAAGTGGGTAGGTACATTTAGTGGGGATGTTCAAAATTGTGCGCCGGTTACGAATGATGGCAAATGGACAAACGAGGAGAATAGTGCAGCAAATAGTATCAGTCAATTAGTGTGATCAGCTTCAACGTTCATAATCCCAGAAAACATGTACGGAAATAAAGGAATCCTACAAGACTAATGCACTCTGAGGTGTGCCAACTAATAAGGAATAGTTTCGCTAAATTTCGCGTATAAGAACTGTGTGAACACAGAAAGCCTTTTACTTGTAAACTGATTCGCCCAGGAAAGTGAACCTCCAATCACATCTTTCGTTCACATCTTTGAAAAACCGAAGGAGATTCCGGTTGATAAAACACCACCTCTTTATTGTTACCTGCGATAGTGTATGAAGGGACGAACTATACAAAGCAACACTACGAACAAGCACTGAGACGGAGTTGCCGAAGATGGGTCCGACTATTTACGATGACAAAATAAGATAGGACTCCTAACATCGGGCAAACTGTCTGTTTGTATGTACATTTGCTAGGAGTGATTCCTCCCTTGATTTCTGGGAAGTGTTGAGCCAAGGACGACAAACTACTGGGCCCAACTTTTACCTTTGGTGTAAGGCGATCTTTCGGCTACCATTTAAGGTGCATCTGCATACACTGTTCGGCATGAGGCACGCGTTTAGGAAATCAAATTACACCATCGCAAAACAGTCCCTGAAATAGAACCCTACAGTTGAAAGACAGAGAACAGTGTGGAGACCAGCAAAAAGAAATGTGGCCACAGTTAAAATATCTAGCAGACCGAGAGTAAAACTGACTCATCAAAAATAGCTGAATCTGTTAGTCGTGGAGTCCTTGTGGCTGAGGGACTTTTCTAAGAAGTTGTTTTTGAAAAATAGAATTAGTTCATCATTTCCAGGTTGGACTGAATCCTGTGCGGAGACCCTGGAACTCTTAATTAATACACACTTCCCGGATGCAGCGATATTAGTACGGAACCCGGGAGGTCTCGGCCAGTACAACCTGCACTCCATAGTCACATCACTTCATTTATTTCCGAGGAAAAGATTTCCTGGGCTATCAACAGCTTATCTCCGTTTAAGTCTCCGGGCCCTGGCGGCATACTACCTGTGATGCTACAGAGAACGCAAGATTTAACAATGGCGTCAATCTTAAGAAGCTGTATTATACTTAACCACGTTCCCTACTCCTGGTTGGCAAACGCGGGCATGAAGCCGAGAAGGACTTCAGACCAAATAGTCTAACCTCCTTTGTTCTTCAAAACTCTAGAAAGTGTCTTAGACATCCACATGCATAGCTTTCTAGTAGAATCATCGCTATCCAAATCACAGCACGCCTATGTCAAGGGAAGATCTACGGAAACGGCTCTCCACGAGGTAGTGCGGACAATCGAAAGATCCTTATACTACAAAGAATACACCCTAGCCTCCTTTCTAGACATAGAGAAGCAACTTTTAACAACGTACATACTGAAGCAGTTCTAGAATCTCTGATTGAGACGGGCATAGCGGCATTTATTAGTCAATGGATAGTCTCTATTTTCAGAACAAGAACCTTTTGGGCAACACTAGGCAACAGCCACTTAACCAGATTTGCCCATAGACGAACGCCACATGGCGGCGTCATTTCTCCCCTACTCGCTGATGGTTAGATTAGGTTAGGTTGAAGTGGCTGCCGGCAAGCCGACACGCTTAGACCATTATAAGGTCCCTTGTGATACCACATGAATCTAAAATTCAATTCTTCCTACTCGTTGAACCAATTGGAGCTTCTGATGAAGCGAAGGAGATTACGAATGTCTATGTTTTTAAGATCGTTCAGATCGTTATAGTAGAAAGCTCCCAAATGGAGTTTTCGTCTTTGTGAGAGAGCCGGAAAGGTGCAGAGGAGATGGAGTATGGTTTCTTCCTCCTCCTCGTCAAGACAGCTTCAGCAAAAATCATTAGAGAATACGCCAAGCCTCGTTGCATGCCTGCCTATGAGACAGTGTCCTGTGATGACACCTATTGTAGCACTGATTTGCTTCCTATCAAAGGAGATCAAGTATCTAGAACGTTTTTGATCCAGCTTTGGCCAGGACAAAACCGGTTGTCCACCTAAAATTTGTTCTATTGATAGCATCCAGCTTTATTATGAGTTTACAAGTAGCGATCGGAATACCTATGGAATCCGTAAATGGAAGCATAGGTAGTGTAGTTCCGTGTTTTTCGAGTTCATCAGCCTTACAGTTACCTGGGATGTCCCTGTGCCCCGGCACCCAGCAGAGGTGAATATTGAACTTTTCTGCCATCTCTCTAAGAGACGAGCGACAGTTAGTTAGTTAGTTAAATGTTTTATTTTGCATAATTAAAGCTAATTGAACAATTGTTGTGTTTCACATTACATTTTTAAGTTTAGCCGCTTTGTATTACAGACAATTCATTAATAATTCCTTTTAATATACATTGTTAATTCTCTTTTAAATTGTATAAAGTTTTTCTCATTTTTAATAGCATTCGGTAGATTATTATACAAGTTTAACCCTTTATAAAAAAGCATGTTTTGAGTTTTTTTATTCTTAAACAGTTTAAGATTGAAATTCAAATTATTCCTTAAATTATACGGCTGGACATCTCTTCTAATTGACAATTTGTCGTTTAGGTAGTCAGGCATTAAATTATTTTGTATTCTATATTATAAACAAAAAACAGTTCATGATGATACGCTGTTTAACATTAAGCCAATTTAGCGTCTGCAACATATAAATAATAGGAGTGTATATATTACATTTAAGTATAGACCGCATAGCTCTATTTTGTAATTTTTGCAATTTTTCATGAATACCAACAGATCCAAGTAACAGTTTTGTTGGGCAATACTCTAAATGGGGTCTAATTATGGTATTTTATATTTTTATAGCCATTGAAATACTAATTTTTTTTCTTATTCTTCGAAAGAAACCGATTTTACTAGCTACTTTTTTTAATTAGGAAATTAAAATGGTTCTCAAACTTTAACTTGCTGTCTACAATTATTCCTAAGTATTTTATTTCATCAACGCATTTAAATTCTTCAAATGTAAAGCCTGCATTATTTTCGTTAATAAACATTACTTTGGTTTTTTCCGCATTTAATTTTAGCTTATTCATGTTAAGATATCTTTTGACCTTTTTTAAGTCTTCGATTAATTTTCTTTTACAATTACATAAATTATCATCACTAACATACAAAAGACCACCATCAGCAAATAAGACAATTTCACAATATTTTAGAACATTTTTCAAATCATTTATATACAGCAAAAATAAAATTGGTCCAAGAATAGATCCCTGAGGTACTGCTCCCAAGTCTATTTGTAGTGGTTCAGATATTTCGTTATTAAACCTAACTACCTGTTGTCTGTTGTGTAGATATGATTCAAACCATTGATTTTCAACTGCTCTCACGCCATAACTGTTTTGTGCTGTTATGGAATTTGTAGAGACTGATTCCAGGCACTTGATAGCAGCTTGACTATCAGAGAAGATACAGATATCTTTAGCAGATATCACGTTTTCTTTCAGCCAAGATAAGACTTCTTTTATCGCCATTTTTTCCGCCTGAAAAACGCTACAGTGACCTGGAAGACGGAAGGAGAGACTAAGATTTAGTCTGTCGGAGAAAACACCACCTCATGGTTATAAACAAAATTCTTGTAAAACTTGACTGAGCCGCTCTAGAAAAGGTAAACACCTGGATCTCGGCGTCAACCCTAGCAAAGCTGAGCTGGTTCACTACCAAAACCAAAGTACACGATTTTGCCCTCCCCCGTCTAAATGGTCAAACACTCACACTATCCTCCAACGCTAAGTATCTGGGCATCATGCTTGATAAAAAACTTAACTGGAAACAAAACATGGAATACAGGGTAAGGAAGGCGTGTATTGCCTTCTACGCCTGCAACAAAACCTTAGGAGAGAAGTGGGGACTTCAACCAAACATGACCTTGTCGATGTACATGGCCGTAGTGCGTCCAATTCTGACATATGGTTCACTCGTACGGTAGCCTGCCTTGAGTAAAGGCTACAACCATACATAAGTTAAAAGACTGCAAAGAACAGCTAGTTCAGGCACCACGGGTGCAATGAGGTCGGCACCAACGGAGGCCCTTACTGTGCACCTGCATCTTTTACCTCTCGATCTACACAACAAAGATACTGCACTAAGCAGCGCTAGGAGACTCAGTGAGTCTGGGTGCTCGTTACCAAACGGCATGACCGTGTTTCCAACCGATTATATTACACCACAACTTAATTTCAAAAAAGGCTTCCAGTTAAGCTTCCCTTTCAGAGCTCAGTGGAAGAGGAACGAAGTCACACGAGTCGTGGTAACAAAAAGGCACATCATAGTGCTACTTGGGCTCAAAGATGGACCGCCACTTCTACCTACCTACCTCATCACTTGCAATGTTCCGGACTTGGATCTCATGGCACCATTAGGAGGCCGAATTGGGAGCACACGTTAACCTGACCGTTAAACCGTAGACTAATGTCATTTTCCATTGCAACAAAAAATCAATCTTTGGGCCTGGAACCAAATATTCTGAACCGCAATGGGGGCAAAATTACCAACATCTTTCAGGCTGAAATCTGTGCCATAGACAGGTGTGTCCAAATTAACCTCGACGGAAACAAAGTCAACTGTCATATAGCTATAATGTCAGACAGCAAGGCTGCTATTATGGCACTTACATCAGTAAATCCAAACTTGTATGGGAATGTCTACAAAAACGTAACGAACTTGGTAGGAGAAACAAAATAAACATTTGCTTGGTGCCTGGCCACGTAGGAGGGGAATGAAATGGCCGGCTTTCTAGCAAGAAAGGGAGCATCAGAAACTTTCATAGGTCCTCAACCATTCTGCGGAATGAGCAAAAATAATCTCCGTTCCCTAAAGGGCTTCCTAACAGAGCACTGTAGACCCAAGGAACACCTCTTGAAACTGGGTATACCTATCTGAAGAAGGTCTCTGCGATGAGTCCAAGGAAATCCCAGAACACTTGCTGGGATCATATGGGCACTGACTCACAAAAGCCTGAAATATTTGGGCAGCTCTCATGGTCCATTTGCCGAATAACATTTCTGGTGGTCCCAATGGAAAACTATATAGTTATAATTCATAAACCACTCGGAGAAGTAAGTGCTTGACATATAGTTGCGGTGTTTTTTATACGATCTCATTTCCGCAGCTTGTACTCGTGATGTTGATGTCCAAATGATGGCGGGTTGCCGTTGATGTTATCCACGCATGACACATATCAAATAAAATCGGAAAAATCACCTCAAAGGTCACATCGGACTGCTGGATAGTTCTACGATTTATATTCGAGTTCCAGTGATCCCCAAATTACCAACAACATCGCAAACTTTAGAAGCCCAAACTGGCTGGTAGAATTCTCCCAGCTCAATACAAAATAATACAAATATACAGGAATGCTCTCCCATTCTGCTCATCATCCGTTGGGAAACTACTCAATCTACAGGCTACACGCTACAGCCTTTTTTAATAGACCGCTAATTCTCTACAAGACTAATTCATAAAGCGGAACCATTCAGTGCCAAAAACACATACATTTGCGCCTCGTAGACGCAGCCAACAAAAATCCCTAGTGGCATTCAGCAGAGAAGTTGAAATTCCTGAATTATGTCAGAAAAATCCCCAAAGGGCTCATACCAGTCGAACGCTATCAAAACAAACTTGACACATGACAGTTGTATTGTTGACAGTCAAAAACATCAAACAAGAACAGAGTTTTCTATTCCCTAAACTCAAGAGAGAAAATGGAAGTAATCCCTTCTAAGTTCGATGCAATATGCCGAACTTGCATGAAAGCAAACGCAGAACCCCTGCACGAGATATTCCATTTGATTGTCCACATATCCGATGAAGACATAACCGTTTCTGAAGTGCTTGCCTCGGTTGCTTCCATTCAAATGGAATCAGGTGATAACCTTCCTCAGGGAATATGCACGGAATGCCTTGAGAACCTGGTGAAGGCTTACAGTTTTCAACAGATGTGTGTAAGCTCGGACACATGCATGCGAAATGGACTCGCAAATCAACAGACACTCGGCACCGAGCACCTGCTGAACGAGTTTCTGTCTGGAGATCTAAAAACAGAACCAAACAACGATGATCATCTGTAAGTCTGATGTTAGTGTAGGTTTGAATGGTTATTTAGAAGAGCTTCTTTCAGTCGAGCAGCCAACGCAGTGGAAGCAATACTGGAGCTGTGTTTAACTCCGCGGGTAATTGAATTAAAGGAAGAAGATGCAAACTCATCAACAGATCACAACAATGACATCGAAGAACAGTCGGATAATAGCCTAGGTGACTTCAATAACCAGGAAGACGCCGGGGAGGTAGTCAAAAGCGCAGAAGAGCTTTCCACTGATCCAGCTGACATTGAAATCGAAAAGTATTATTTATTCCGAACAACTTGGACCATTGAACACGTATTTTATGTTTCAGGCCGAACCCACGGAACCGTCGGAGTGCTTGCCATACGTGCGAGGTGTGCGGAAAGTCGTTCGACCGCCATCACCGTCTCAGACGGCACATGAACGTGCACAAAGAGGAAGGACGGCCATATGAGTGCAGCCACTGTAAGCGACGCTTTATCAAAGAAGCCCACCTGAAGCGACATGCCATAACTCACGAGAACAACTTCCAGGAGAAAGCAGAGCAACAAAAGCAAAACCCCGAGGGCTATAAGTGCCCAGAATGCCCGCGAAAATTTCTCAAGCAGGAGTCACTAGCCTCGCACATGCGAACACATCGCAAAAACATCGATCCTATGAAGAGTTACCCCTGTGAAACCTGTCCGAAAGTATTTTCAAGGCTCTACCGACTCACGAGACACAGGAAGCTGCATGAGGAGAATCGAAAGTTCAGCTGTGACATATGCGGAAAAACTTTTGGGTTAAGTTCCCACCTCATCGACCATCTAAACAAGCATAGCGGCGTCAAGCCGCATGTCTGTCATTACTGTGATAAATGTTCGTATACCTTGTACGAAGGGATGTTCAGTTTAATGATGTAAGGTTTTTGTTTCCACAGCCTTCCTGCAGGCGTGCACACTCAAGGACCACTTGCGAACTCACACTGGCGAGCAGCCGTTCCTCTGTGCGGAATGCGGCAAACCATTCAACAATGCGAGCAACCTGCGCCAGCATCAGTTGAGGCACACCGGCATAAAACGCTACCAGTGCCCAGAGTGTCCCAGCAAGTTCACATGCAAGGGCGGCCTTTCCTCGCACATGAGCACACACCGCAATCAGAAGCCGTTTGTGTGCGACACTTGTGGATCGAGATTTACCAAGCACTACTCGCTGAAGAAGCACGAGCGGATACACACCGGTGAGAAGCCATACAAATGCGATTATTGCGAAATGCGGTAAGAATAGTTTCAATTAAGTCTATTCGGTGGATAATTTCCAAGTGTTTCTAGGTTTATATGCTCGGATCACATGAAGCGTCACAGGCGGACGCACACTGGAGAGAAACCGTATGCCTGCAAGTATTGCGAGCGCTCCTTCGCTCAATCGAACGACATGATCAAACACCTGCGATCTCACGTGGGGGAGAACGTCTACAAATGCGACCAGTGTGAACAGTCGTTTCGCCTGAGCACAGAGCTGCGAAGACACGTAACGGAGCATTACAAAGAGGACAAGGCTCTTGTAAAGGATGCGGTGCAAGTCAGTTCCAGCACGTAGTCGGGATGAATGTTTAAGTCTTAAGAGACTTGAATATAATGAATAGGTATGGTTATCATTACATTTTTTGCAAGAACAAACAAATGAGTTAGATATTGCATTTATGGGCAGATTCCATTTTTGCATCCATACCGAAAGAATGTAAATGGAAGGTAGTACGACCGTATTTAAGAAATAAATGTTGAACACAAAAGTTGTCTTACCATTCTTGTTCCCATACATTCCCAAGGAACTCTATGAAGTATTCGCTCTCGAAAACACACTTTATTATTCACTTTTCAATTCTAGACTCACAGCAGTAATGTTTTGGATTTGAATAAAAAAATAACAAATTTAACGTCCAAAATATTAAAGTTAACCTAAAAATTGCAAATCGTACGATAAATTCCCATATACTGAGCATTGCCAGGTGAACAATAATAAATAAAAAGAAAAAAACATACTTCATGCAGGGATTAAAAATATGAGCAAAAATTGTAGACGTCTTGCACAAAATATCCCATTTGAAGGAACTCTCGCGCTAGAACTATAGCGCCAACGGAATTTGTCACTATTTTTCTAATTATTTCATAAATAATTTAATGCGCATAAATTTTACACGCTACGATTAAAAAGAAACAATTGCCTATATTTCCTTTGTATTGCTTTAAAGAATTGTCCAGTAGTTCGTATAAGGGACATCAGAATTAATGCTCGTAGGGGTTCTTTACGTCGTGTATATCTA
Source organism: Cheilosia vernalis (assembly GCA_949126925.1). Taxonomy (NCBI): domain Eukaryota; kingdom Metazoa; phylum Arthropoda; class Insecta; order Diptera; family Syrphidae; genus Cheilosia; species Cheilosia vernalis. Next base: position 9,609,411 of record OX421360.1, on the reverse strand, counting down.
TTTTTAATGAAGAAGCGGTGTGCTGTGTCTATCTAAAAAAAAAAGGACACATGGAACCATCATGGAACAAACAAAACTATTAGGTATTCAATCAATTGTAAATGAAACGCGTCCACTGCCGTGGCAATTATTGCTTTGTATAATAGCCGTGTTTTTTTGAGCTCCAATCATGGCAAAGCAAAGTAAAGTAAGATTTTAAGCTATTGCGAGTCTCGAAGTGTCAATAGCGTAGTTGTTGTAATTAAATTAGCGTGCTGAAAATCCTACTTTGCTTTGCTGAGTTCGAAGCAGAGGTATAAATAAATTGGTATAAATGACGCTCTACCCTACTTAGCAAATTAATTTCGCAGATACGGGTCACCCTGTGCCCATTCCGCTTTCAAGTGACATTTAACATATGTTTGTGTTATTTTTCTTGCACATAATTTATTTCACAAGTAGTTTGTGTACCAAAAATAAATTAAAAAGAACAAAACCAAACCAAAAAATAAATGCCAGACACGGGAACAGCATCGCTGCGCATTTGCCAGGAAGGACATGCAAATGCACTCGCCCTCAACAGGGACTACACACAGATCGCTGTAGCCGGTCGAAGCTGTAAGTAGCCTTCCGTTTGACTGGAACTCTTTGCAAACGTAAATGTCTCTCTCTCGTAGTGCTAAAGGTGTACTCCATCGATAGCGATGGCTTCACCGAGGTGTGCAACATGCGAGGTGGCAAAAACCAGAATCTCAGCTACTCGTCCAATGACGTTGCCTGGAGTACGCTGGACTGCAATATACTAGCTACCGCTGCCACCAACGGTGTGGTCTCCGTGTGGGATCTCTCAAAGTTTGGACGACAAAAACAATTACTTGTCTACAATGAGCACGAGCGAACTGCGCACACTGTGACCTTTCACAGCAGTGAGCCATACTTGCTGATATCCGGATCGCAGGACGGTACCATCAAATGCTTTGACACGCGCTACGAGAAGTCAGTGCTTACCTACTTTAGCAACTCGGAGAGTGTGAGAGACGTAAAGTTCAGTCCTCAAGCTTCGAATTGCTTTTCGGCAGTCTCCGAAAATGGAACTGTCCAGCTGTGGGACTTGAGAAAGTGAGTCGAATTTGGCTGACTGATTAGAATATAACTCTTTCGATTCAGGTCGGACAAGTGCCTTTTGCAGTTCACTGCTCATAGCGGACCGATATACACATGCGACTGGCACCCAACAAAGAACTGGCTTGCCACGGGTAGCAGGGACAAACAGATTAAGGTTGAGCGCTCAAGTCAATCCATTGCCCAAAATTAGTGTACACATTCTTTGTTTCTATAGGTGTGGAATATGGATGGGAAAGCTTCGTTGGAGCACACCATTCACACGATTGCGGTGGTTGGCCGTGTAAAGTGGCGACCCGAAAGAACGTTAGCATATTTATTGCATTTGTAGAAACATTTTCCATAAGCTTTGATTGTTTTAGCCATCACATTGCCAGCTGTGCACTCGTTGTCGACTACAGCATCCACATTTGGGACATCCGACGGCCGTATATTCCCTTTGCCTCCTTCAACGACCACACAAACGTCACAACCGGCATTGCCTGGAAAGGAAACGATTCGCATATTCTCTTATCGACCAGTAAGGACTCTACCATATACAAGCATGCGTTCAAGGATGCTGCACGGCCCGCTCTGAAAGCAAACCCTCAAGGCGCCAGCTTGAACCACAAGGACGACATCTTGCATGCGATCAAAATCAAAGTGAACGTTACCCAAACTGCGGCGAACTCAAAGAGCAGTGCTTCGCAGTAAGTAAGGCGCTCGAAAAAAAAGCTGCTAATAATAAATGCAATCTATTCCAGCGGCAAGCAGAAAATATCACCAGGCGTTGACGCATTCCACATGGCGCAGTCTGTTATGCACAAGTTCCTACTAAAACCTTCGGTAAGTAGATAGATCTTTTTACCCGACTGGTTTTAATGTGCATTAATTTAACATTTTGCTGGCGATTAGTACACTGGGTACATTGGTGACCAGAAACACGGCCAACTTCAGGAGTATGAATGCTTTATTGGCTGTGCCAAAGAGTTTGTTCTCACGGGAAAAAAATTCACCGAAATATGCGACCACAACGCGAACGTGTCCAAAAAGTTCGGAAAGCATAGTGTAAGTGCAACATGATGTTTATGGTTCCTTGATAATTTGCATTCTCCCGTAGGCTACCACCTTCTGGACGTTTGTGAAAATGCTGTACGGCTCGTCAGAGTTCAGCAATCAGAAAATAGAGCCTCGGACCTCTTTTTCGACACAGAAGAGTGTGACATCCAATCGCAGGATGGCGCAAACGACACATCAACTTGAAAACAACTGGGACAACGGCGAGAAGATCACACCCAACGATGACGATGAGGAGGAGGACGACAGTGCCAAGGACGACCTCGATGTTCACCAGCAGAATCCGCAGTTCAACTCGGTCATCTTGTCGGAGAATCAAATTCTGGACGACATCACATTCGAGAACTTTGACATGCTGCGAAACGGCTTCTTGTACATGGGCCCACCCGATTTCACCAAGGCCCTGTCCTTGCCCGACACTGCGTTGCATCACGACGTGCAGGCTGCACGACCGCAACAGGAACTGAAGTCGGAAAAACGAGAGTCCTCTCCAGTGAGTTGATGAAGACATTTTTTTTTTGGACTTTGTGACAACATTTTTCTTTGCGTAGCCCCCCGACAAGCCGTGCCTGCTGAAAGTGTCAAACGTGCCGGCCATTCCGATGTGGGAACCTCACCAGTTCATCGCCGATTCACTGAAGCTGCAGAGTGACGTGGGCGATGTGCAAACAGCGCTCAGTGTTCTCATTTCAATGGGCGATGCCCGCAAGTTTCTGCCCATTGAGGAGAGCCTCGTCGAGGAATGGTTTCACTCCTACATAGAGCTACTCCATCGGTATCAGCTGTGGAACGAAGCCTGCCAAATAATCAACCTCTCCTGGATACGATCGGTCAGAGAACTCAACCAACAGTCCACCTCGGTGCACACCAACTGTGGCGATTGCGGTCGACCACTGAATGGGGCCGTCGGCTGGTATTGCGCCAAATGCAAGTCCATGCAGAGCTCCAAATGCTGCGTATGCGGCTTAGTCGTCAGAGGCTTGTATGCCTGGTGTCAAGGATGTTCGCATGGCGGCCACCTGGAGCACCTGAAGGAACACTTTTCGTCCAAATCTGTGTGCCCGAAATGCGGCCATCTCTGCGAATACAATTAAGAATAAACGATTCCCTACTTATTCCAGTCTTGTTTCCATTCGTTCACTCAAAACGAGAACTAAAGTTTCACAACAAATTACAAGAGTTTATTAATATGTTTTTAAAGGGAGCGCACATCTGGATAAATGGATAAATAACTGCGATTACCAGCAGTGCGTTGGTTATGTAACATTGCTAATGATTAAAATTTCTAAGCTGCCGATGTAGACGGCATTGAGAGTAAGATATCGTTAATGAACTGCTCCGGTGCCTCGATCAAGTTAAGGAGACCTGCGAAGGGGAAAAAAAAAGAGTCAAGTGTCTGACTGAGAATAGAATTGGCGGTTACTTACCGGCCACATCGCAAAACTCGCCAAACGAAGTGCAGGGGAGGTACTCGTCCGTGAAGGTCTGCAGAATTGTGTCGGTCGCCTTCAACATGACCTCGTCGTGCTTGCGAATGTAGTCGAACAGGGAGATCGGCCAATCCTCCTGCGTGGGGACCGACTTAAACAATTGGCTGTAAATCAGGTCGACCATGGCCCACATCATCAGGAACGGCTTGTACACGCTGTACTCCTTGGCCTGACGATCGCTGGCTGATAGGAGCGCCTTGCACTGCACCGAGGGCGAGACATGACGGGCCTGAGCGACTGCTATTAGCCGTTTCATGTGAGCCACCTTGTGTTTGTTCCAATTCGCCTGGTTGTGAATGGCCAGAGAGAGTGTAAGCAAGTACAGGGATCCCTCCACATCGTAGGCGCATTCCAACCATTTTTCGGAGGGCGCCGCTGTGAGGAAAGTCTGCAGTGTTTTCTCCTCCCTGGTAGCTGACCTGGATGAGAGCAGCAAGTACACAGAGTAGAACAGGAGATAGGGCACAAAGTGCATGTTCGACTGCGGACCACCGCCGCCCGCGTCGTCGTGGAAACTCTTCTCCCAGGCGAAGCGGATGAGCAGCAGTTTCAGATCGTGAACACTGCTGGTAAAGGAGATGTCGCAGCGTTGGGTACTCTCTTGCATGTAGCTGCTGTGACGTGTCATGCAGGCCGAAAAGGCCGATTCAGACACCTCGGGGCCCCAGAGGGGCAGCAAACCATTGCAGCGGGTGTTGGCGTTCTGAAGACTCGCGCGGTCCCACTCATCTCTGCCGCGTGCCAACCTGATAGCCGAGGTGTGGCAGTCCACGTGAACCACATTGAAGTGAGTCACTGTCGTGTAACCGACAGTTTTTCGCGTTTTCAACTCGTACTCCTCCACATTGGTGCGCTTCGTAAACGTATAGATGCCCAGGACCTTAGCCGGTTGACATGCGTAGCCTTCACGGCAAATGAAACAGGTCAGGCCCGTCTCATCGCGCAGTTTTTCGATTTTCTGCAAGATGGATCCCTTTGCAGTGACCTGACCCTTCTCGTTCGTCCGCATTCCGAGTGCGTCCAACTGCTTCTCCCTTGTGGCCATGGCGAGGCGTTTCTTCTCGGCTCTGGTAAAGTCGCGCACCTCCTGCACCCTCTTGGCAGTGACCTCGTCTGTGCACAGGGCTTCCAAGAGGTTCTCAGCCAAGCTGCCCACGTGCTCGTCACTGGAAACCTGCTCCAGGCGGTGAATTATCGGAATAATTTCCTTGCTGACGGCCACCTGGGTGGCTTCGTGTTTTGTGGCCAGTCCCGTGAGGAACCGCAGTATGTACTTCAGGCTCGGCCGGGAAATGAACTCCTTCAGCTCGTCCGAATCGGTCCTCAGCAAGGTGGGCTTCACGCACGGTGCATGTTTGGTAATGTAGCCAATCGCCTCGTCGACAATCTCCAGGCTAATGATGTAGTCCTTCAGGGTGCCTCCGATGGAGTTGTGCTCGATTTGGTTGGTCAGCACACAAAACAGTTCCATCTTGAATTCGTCCTCGGGAGTCTTCTCCCCGTCGAACTTGGTGAAGTCGAGGGTGGCCTTGAAGTGCTCACACAGCAGGGCCATCTTCACCTCATTGCCGTAGACCAGCGCCGCCAGCACTCGAATCAAATGGCGCAGTACTGACGGATTGTTTCTTACGTTCGCGCAATTTGTGCACGAGATCAGCGCTGTTACGTACTCGGGACCGCCAAAGGTCAACGAAAACTGCAGGAACGAGTCCAAGGTGTCGCTGGCTGCTTTCGAGAGAATGGTCTCCATGATTTCGAGCAGCTGCTCGGTGACGGAGGACTGAATTGAAACGTCATTCTCAGCCGATTGCAGGCAAATCTGCAGCACCTTCAGAAGCGTATTGATTGCGCCCAATTCCGGCTGGCAGAGCACTTCTTGACAACGCCGCACTTTCACACAGATCAAGAACAACTTCAGGAGGACCTGTATCAGCTCCCTGGTGCGCGAGAGATTCTGCAAGCTGGATATCCTGTCCAGCATGACTTTGAGGCCATTGCAGTCGGCCAAGACGTTCGCCATTCTATAGAGTTGCTCCGTGTCGACTTCTTCCTGGCTTTTGTTGTTCAGCGTCTCGACAAACTCTTCTGTGGCGTCACCCAACAAGCCTCGCATGCGGTAGACCACCCTCATCGCGTCTCTCTCTCCGCCCTCGGCCAACCAAACCTTCTTGTAGACATCCTTCACCGGCAGATCCAAGCTGATGATCTTGTTAATCACCAGCAGTTCCATGCCGTTGTCGTCCTCCAGCAGTGCGATCAGTTCGCAGTCGGTGCAAATTTTGTTCTTAACGTCTCGCATTAGGGGGCCCAGGCCCGCCTCCGAGGAGGGATAGGGGTTGCCCAGCATTCGGCCCTGCAAAAAGTCCTCCTGCTGCGGGTCCTTCTCCAGCAGCATGAAGAACTCGCTCTCGTCGTTCTCCTCTGGATGGATAATCGAGTAGAGCCGCTCAAAGATGAACACTGGCGTCTTGATGTCATTCATGCGCGTCTTCTCCACGGTATCGATGAGGATTTCCATGAAGGCGCGCGTCTCTTCCTCCGTGCCGCTGGTCATCTCCTCCAGCATTTCCAGCAGCTTTTCCTGGGCGTCGTCGATGAGCCGCGTGCGCTGAACGACCAGTTTCCTCAGCGACAGATACCCCTCCAGCACGGGACCCAGCAGTCGAGTCTTGTATGCCTGACGAATCGCCGGATTCTCCAGGAACATCGACAGCAATTCAACAAACTGTCGAAGCGCATAGCCTTGTGCGAGATCAGAAGAGAGGGTGGTTTCTTCGAGGCAGTGGATGTTGACGATTTCAGCCGACAGCAGTTGCGAGATCTCCGTAAGAACACCCCTCAGAGCTAGGTACTGCCTCCAGGGGGAATCGGAAGCGAGAGCTCTGTACAGAGTCAAGAATTCGGCGCTGGTTTCGCCCGACTCTCCAACATATTTCAGGAATCCGGTGAGCAAGTTAAGCAGTTCCCGCTTGCGTTCGTGAGTGCGGCTAAGCGAGGTGACCAACGAGCAGGCGAGTTGTCGCCCAAAGCGGGAGTTCGCGTTGAAAAGAATCGGCTGCAACCAGGATGCGTTCAGTTCCAGCGGGGTGCTGGGTATTCCCTTTTGTAGGACGCGATTTCTCCACCTCTTTCCGTACTTCTCCCAGAGATAAGCCTTGCGCAGCTGCATTCGCTTGTGTTCCAGTGTCGCCGCGAACATACGTTGACCTGATTTTGGTGCAGGCTGTGTTTGGGCCGCCGGCTTCTCCTCGGACTTCTTGGTTGCTGCCCTGCTAGTCGCAGTTATGTTTGGAGGCATTCTGGCCTTCCACGCGTCGTACGAGTGCTCTTTGTCGCCGTCTAGCCATTTTTTAAAGTCGATCGTCAGGCCGTCCACACTTGTGATACTGGACAGGTCTTGCAGCGTCACGTCCTTGTTGGTTTTGCTCGTCAGCTGGGGTGGACAGATCAGGGCTTGCATGATGCGCAAGCACGGCTGAATGACAGCTATAGCTGGACCACGGCGATCCCTAGAAAAACCAAATAAATTTCATGGTACACTAAATTTCGTGCTGTACTCACCGGCAGGCCATTAGGAACAAATCAAAGACTATCTTCAGTTTCTGCTCCCAGCCAAAGTCGTCCTGAGCAATGAGCACTTCCAGCAAAATCATCTCGTGCCGTATGGCGGTCTCCAAATTGGCCGACGGAATTGCTCCGATCAGAGCCATCTTGACGCGTTCGTGTATCAAATCAAGCAGATTGCGACATGCATCCGTGTTGTCCTTGGTAAGCAAGCAGAGGAGATTGCGCACTTCGTCTTGTATTTGCGGAGTGCCACGTCGCAGATTGTTCTGTGCGAGTTCCTCCACCAAACCCTGCATGTACAGACCCATGCGACATTCGGGATCTGACGCCATTGCCCGCAGAAGCGTGAGGCATTGCTCCGTGGAGGCTAGAGCACACCCATAGCAACGGTTTACAGCCGACTCCTCCGAACCCGGGTTTGCCGATTTATTCGGCTGATCCATCTGGCTACGGTCGTAGGCAACAAGTTCCCTGGAAAGAGTTTAATTTTAGTAAAGTCAAAGGGCTACACAAAGCCAGACCTACCTGCGACAAGCCTTGACTTTCTGCACGACTTTGCTGAGCTCTTCGAACGAAGTGCGCGACTCGACGCAGTACTTCTGGGCCAGCAGTTGGATTATCTTGTTCACCTGCGACGTACTGTGCACAGTTCCCAGTGTCTCGTCGATCTGACGATCGGAACGATGCTCCGCCACTTTCTGAATCAGCAGCTCCAGCATCTGTTTGTTTGTCTGCAGTTGACGGTAAATACGGTCGGCTCGCTCCAAGGACGAGTGAATGATTTGCACCGTCTTGGTACGGTCCTCGGCCGACTCAATGGGGTCGACGGCGCAACACGCTCGCCCGTATATGCTAAAATCAAACTTGGCGTACTTGCAGAACCCACACGAGTGGCAGAGGAACGGATCCTTCTCGTCGTAGTTGATCGCACGGCATTTGTGACACTGGAACACGTTCTCACCGCAGTTCGCGCACACTCCGGGGTAAGAGGGAACAGCGGCACTGCAACGTGGACATTGCAGATTCTCGCTGGAACCGGTAACCGTTTCGTAGAAATCGCCATACTCCACCATCAAGTTGCACGCAGTGATCGGAAGTGGGAAATCGATCTTCACCTCCGTCTGACCAGATTGCAGATTTACGGATCGCGCCTTGTGCCACATTGCCGGTCGGTTCTTCAGCTCGACCACAGCCTGAACTGTTCGGTTGTTGTAGTAGATGTTGATCGTGCGCACCATCTTGGTGCGCTTGAGGTCAGCGATGCGCAGAATGATCTTGGAGATCGTATGACTTTGCACCAGCTTCACGATCATCGTGGTTGTTGTGAACTTGGAGTCCGACTTGATGGAGGGCAATTTGACGTTCGTCATCGGCACCTCTGGGTTGTTGCAGACAAGACATGGCTCCGACTCCAGGTAGTAGCCGCTGACTTGGAGCACCTGCTCCAGAGTGGTGTAGATCGGTGCATTCGGATGTTTCGACAGGAGTTCGTTTTGTTGCTGCAACACCTCGACAGCTTTTTCCATGTACTCGGGCAGCTTGTCCGATATGGCCTTGGTGCTGAGTGTGAGATACCCAAGGATGTCCACAAACTGAGCTGATCTGCGCCCGTAAGCCGGCAGGTATTGCCACATGTTCCACAGCAGATTGATGAGCTTCTCCTTCTGGCGGTCGTTGCTGTTTTCATAGATCGCGTACGCGAGCGAGTGCGCCTGCCAGCGAATCGAAGTAATGTTCGTCTCGAGAAGGAATATTTTGATAAACTTGGACAGCAGGTGGTCGGGCACAAAGCGGAACAGCTGATGCACAAACGTGCTGCAATGAGAGGGATCGAACTTCGAGTCGGACGTGATCTCGTTCTCCTCGGATTTGTCGCGGTCTTGGCGGCTTTTCGAGGACGAAGCAGACTGCTTGCTGGAGTCCTGCTTCGCCTGGTTGTTGTTGCATAGGGCGGCTTGGAGCAGTTGCAGAATTATCGGCGATACACCATCGTCCAGTTGGAAGCACGCAATCTGGATGAGCGTCGGAATAACGTCCTCATGGACTACACAGAACTTTTGCCAGTTGCCAGTGCGGATTTGGCTGATCTCCTGGCACGCACGGAGGTGCTCGGTGAGCTCGACCAGAGCGTCGTATGTGAGGATGGGCTGGATGCCAGTCCCAATGTGCTGCATAAAAAAGTTAAGTAAATACACTGCCGTAGAAACAGGCGGAAACTTACCTTTGGAGTCTGTAGGTCGCAGAACTTCTTGATTGCATTGATGTGGACGTCGAGGGAGTGTCCGTCCCGGAACATACGGAATTTCTCCTTGTTGCCGCAGATGTACATAAGCAACTTGCGCACCTGGCGTCGCAGCAGCGGCGTCAGATTCAACATCATGTACTCGCAGAGTGTGAAGGTCATGTTTTCGCAGAACTTGTGATACCAATCGTAGGTGGCTGGGTGACCGGCGGAGAGCTTCAAAATCTGGTAGGGCAGTCGCACAGCGATCTCTGTCAGCAGCGCATTGTAGCCATCGAAAATCTCGGGGAAGTTCTTTAGGTAGTTGTGGGGAATAAGCGTCGAGATGTCCGGCTTGGGTCCGTAGCTGATGGGTTTCAGCAAATTGTTCGACGCCGAGTTGGAGGACGACGATCCACTCGCTGTAGTGCTCGACTGGGAACCAGATTCTGCGGCCGCAGAAACGGACTTCCAGTGGGCGAGGAAAGATTCCATCACCACGAGGCAGAAGGGAATGGCTCCGCTCTTGATCAGTGTGTTTGCAGTGGTTGAAGCCACAAAGGAGGCATTGTCCTTGAACTGATGCGGTGGCGATGTGGTGCCTGCTTGTTTCGACGATTTGGTTTTGCCCATCAAAACGCTGAACAGGCAGAGAAGCATCAGCTTGACTTCGGTGTTGGGCTTCCGCTCAACCAGCTGAAAAGAGAAAACTGTTCGATATCGTCCACTATAACAGAGCCTCGCGCGTGTTTACCTGTGAAGCCAGCGAGGCTGGACTGATGCCCAAACCATCGACCAGCGCATTCAGCAAAAGGTTCAAAATTTGCTGGTCCGATTCATGGTTGCCATCCAAGTCGGTGGTTAACATCAGCACAACTTGAACCAGCGGTATGACTTGTGCCCCGCTGCAGCCTTCCAGCGACTTGAAGTTCTCCACAATTTTGTTCAGAATTGCGCATCTGTAATGGAAAAGGTGGCGAAAATCCCTTCACTCACTCCAATTGACTGTGACTTACCTTAAATCGTGCAGCTTGGTTGAAATTTCGATTTCCGCCTGTTGCTCCTCGGCCTCGGCGGATTCCTCTGGTAGGGGTGGCTCGCCAAGAGGCGCCATCTGCAGTTCACCACCTCTGGGCGGAGACGCGTTTGGTTGATCTCCGTAGGTACTGCTTCGACCCGATATCCCGCCGATACTTTCAACACCGCTGCCACCGCTCTCGGATCCGCCACTGCCGGCGGGCTCGGCCGGAGATGTTCTCAAAGTCGAACCGTCTGTGGCGGCGTTAGAGCCCTCGTCATCGGAGCCACCGACAGAGACGCTGGCCGCCTCGCCGGCGTTGCGTTGGGCATTCTGAAGGCCACCGTCGCGAACTCCCTGGAGATAGGCGAGTCCCTGGCGCAGATCTCCGCCGTCGTGCTGTTGCAGGCTAAGAGCTATTGCGATGTCCATTATGGCTTCGTCGTCGGCATCCCGTTGAAGATCGAACAGTTGGGGGAAACCTCCTGCTCCAAGGAACGCCTCCAAGTTTCCCATCGGGTGACCGATTCCTGGTTCACCTAGGCCCAACGGCTCAATGGCGTCCACGTCGACGGGCACAAAGTCTGCGCTGTTACTTGTCGATGGGGTGTCGTCGCTGCCGCCGCCGCCCACTGGCTGAACCGCAGTGCTGGTTGAAGGGGTCACCGTTGCCGTGGTGTTAGATGGCGTCGGCGTTGAACAAGCCGGCGGGCTGACGATTACAACCTTCCTGCGCTTGACTCGGGGACTGAGCAGCAGTATGATGGCTTCTTTCGCGCTGTGGCTGATCACGTTGGACTCGTCCAGCAGCAGCTCGATCAAGTATTTTGTCATTTTCTCCACTTGCGTGGGATCGGACAGCGCGAACGCGTGGATAATCTCCACAAGACAGTGGATAATGGCTTCGGTGTGACACAGGCCACGTTTCACAATCGAAGTGGGTTCGTCTATGCGCGGTGTGATCTCGAAAAGCTTCTTTGTAAGCTCCAACAAATTGGGCAGGATTACAAACTCGTTATCCATGGAAATCTTGGTCAGGGCTTGGGGTCTGGCTACGGCTATGCCGCGCGTAAGCAGCACCAAACGGTAAAAAGCCTCCGGGTCGATGGTGCGCTTGTCCTCGATCTTCTGCAGCTTCATCAGCTCACTGTTCACGTCGTTGAGAATCTCCTTGTCCTTGTACGCATGGTATGACGTGCGATTGCCGTACAATGTGGCCAATACGCATTTGGTTTGCATCTGCACTGGGTTCGGCGACGGCATAAGAAGCAGCGAGGTGGCCACCGAAATGGCTTTTTGCTTAAGAGTCGCTTCAACGTTGCAGCCACCCAGTAGGCCCAGTCCACTGTCGAGTACTTCCAGCATGGAGGTGACCATCTTATCGAGGTTGGTCACAGTTTGCACTGTCGAATCGCCAGAACCATTTGTTCCTCCGGTTGTTAACGCAGACGTTCCAGCAGCAGCAGCACCGGTTCCAGTGCCTTCATCCGATTCCTCTGGCCATCCAATTAGGTCCTTGGATTTCCCGTACACTTCGATGCAGTCCAACATGCAAACGTTCTCGGGATCCTGTGACCTGCCAAGAATTAAGCTCAGCTTTTTGTCCGACTGCAGCATTTCCTCTTTTGTCAGGGGTATGTCAAACCATCGAGCTCGCCGTACTACAGTTGGGACCGTCCTGCCGACAACCGTGACGTTCTGCGGCGCCCTCAGCGGATCTTGTGTTCCCAACAATATACGTATTCCCACAATCACCATGTTCGGGTCGGAGTTCATTATTTCCAGTGTGAAGCCATTCGGTTTGGTGGACGCGACAAACATTCCCGAAGAGAACAAGCGCGTCTTCAGCTTTTGTTTGTTGTATATCTGGAGCAGGTCGTTTCCGCCGAACTCCACGTCAGGCATTACGGTGCAATGCTCGAAGAAATCGATTGGAAAAGCCGGTGCGCCATTGGGCCCGACCGTTTTCTGACCAGCTGCCGACGTATTCCTCGAACTCGACTTTGACTTCGTTTTACGCGACGCCTTCGACGGGATTAGCGTTGCGGTGGAGTACATCTGGTTGCCGATGGGTTGCACCTCGGGCGATAGCCAGTAGTTGGTGTTCTCAGCTTGTGCGGTGAATATCCTCAGGCTTCCATCCTCGCACAGGAGTATAAGTGTGGTCTTCTCAACTCCAGCTACTGTGTGGCGAATTGCCACCATGTCCATGATCTTTGACTTGGAATTGTGCGCCTTTATCTCGTGCATGACTATCCTCTCCGGGGTCAACATAAATACAACGGGATTGTTGGAGGTGTGCATCATGGCGCAAATTAAGCCCGGGTGTCCTGGTATCTCGGTCCATTGGCAGAGCGGTTGTGGCGGGCCCTTGGAGGAGTTCTTCGATGAATTTTGCGGCCCGGTCTGCACCTGCGCAACACACTTGACACCTTTGTTCACATCTGTGAGCGGAGCCATAAAGCTACGGCCAAGCGAATAGCTGAAGAACAGCATTTGCAGGGTGTGCGAGTAGTATATGGAAACACCGCCTCCCCCGACCTGTCCATTGATGTCCTTGATATGGGGATGTTGTAGATCCAATGTGTTGGTCACGTAAAAGTCGCCATGCTTCGCGAGGCTCTCGTCGTCCAGGGTTTGGTAGTAGATATAACCGGAAGAAGCTATGAGGAACATGTAGTACACTCCCTCCTGGTATATGAATGTACAATCGCGGATTTTACCCACCGCTACGAGGAAGTAGTACTTCGGGCTGTACGTGTCTTCGGCCAGCTGATAGATTTTCACATAGTCCGCTGTGACAAGGGCCAGCATAGTTTGTGAGCCTGGCAGCCAGATGGCCTTCTTAATGAAGTTTCCATTTTCCAGCTGCGGCGTTAGCACAATGTGGTCGTTGGCCGTTCCACTGCTGTTGAACGTCAGAATGTGGCATTCCTTTAGTCCGCACACTGCGAGGCAGTCCTCGTTGGCGGGGTTCGCGGTTAAAGAGAGCACTGTGCAGGGTATTGGCGCTGAGGAGAGTTGCGTGAGGGTTAGCTTCCTCTTGGCGGCATCGGCCTGTTTCAGCAGTGCCGACAGCTGCAATATGGTCACCTTTCCCTTCTCATGCGAAACAGCCAGGTGCTGTCGCTTTCCATGGGGGGACGACAGACAGCAGAGGGCTACACGTCGTACTAGTCCTGAAGACAGCAGCTGCTTAATAGTCTGCCCCTGATCGCCCGAATAACTCATGCGGACGTTCTCAAAGGCTCCCTCTTGCGAGCCCAGAGTTGGTGCCATGATTTGGTCACTGATTTGGAAGGTCTGGTCAAGGGTGTGTAGCCGTTCCAGGGCGCTCTGAGCCCGATTGTGACATCCGACAGTCGAGAACAGTGCACAGTTGTCTCTGATCGACGGCATAAGCAATTCAAAGAAGTCTAAGATACAACGCACTACGGTTGTCCATTGCTCGTTGTTCTGCAGCGCGTCCTTGGACGATTCTATAATCTTAGCCAGATGAGAGGCCCGTTCACTCATAGTTCCGCCCTCTACTCGACCAAAGGACGAGTTTGTGGCAATGTGCGACGGCGGCGTATGAGCTCTTTTTCGTGTGAGCGCTCCAACGTAGGAGCTGTCACCGGGCTCTTGAGTTGACGACACCAATGTTCGATCTTGCGAGGCAGAAGAAAGATTTACCCGCCTGCTTAGTGCCTGGCAGGAGCCGTCGTCCTTTGCACCGCAGTCACAGAAGAAATTGCCATATTTTGCGTAACTCACGTCGTGGTTTTTGTGGCATACTCTGGCACAGACTGAGCACACGCCCACGGTGTTCACCATGTTGCACGTGTGGCAATGGTACCAGTGTTGATTCATGAACTCTTTCTGCGTCTGCGAGAACGTGCACAGCTTGTTGCCAAGGCTGTCCTCATCTGAGTCTTCGACAATTGAATCCTCGTCATCGCCGCCACCACCTAGTTCATCCATCAGGTCGTCAAAGTCGGCCTGCATCTCCTCTTCCCAGGGCGGGGTTAGCGAGCGACTGCCTTTGAAGCCCATCGCTTGCAGCAGATCGCCCATGTACCGAAGCAATGCGGTTACATTGTCCAAGGCGATATGCGGACGCAGAACAACTTGCTGCGTCTTCGGGACGACAAGCTTCTCCAGAACGTGAAATTTCGACACTTCCAGCCAAATGATTGCCGCCGGGAAGAGCGTTGAATGGCCTCTACCTTGCGCTGCGTCTGCCAAAGTTATCATCACCTGAAAGTTTCACATTAAAGCAATAACCGTTCAAAAGAAAACGAAACACATACCTGAAGCAAGTCGGTGAAATCGGAGGCCTCCTGCGCAGGGCACAGTAATGTTTGTCCCAGCTGCAGCAACGCATGGAACAGTATCATCGAGACTGACTGCGGCGTTTTTCCGTCTTGTACAATGTACTTGGTGATGTTCTGCAACAGTTTACCATTTCGTTCGACGCCTTCGCCCTCGTGAGTGGGCGAGTCCGAGCGATTGGTGAAGTAGCTGTAGCTGGGAGCGACCTGAACTCCGACATCCTCGTCGATTTCCATTGCCTCTGCATACATGGTGGACGACTGAGCAATCTGATCAGAGATGCTGGGAATAGCAGAGACTGTCGCCATGTTGGTGGGGGTCGCGGCGTTGCTCGAAGAGTTACTCGACGGCTGGGCACCTTGCCCGGGGCCCAACAAAATGTGACTCAGCCAATTCTTCAGACGGTTGATGTCGGTGTGACCGAGCTCCGTGACGCACAGTATCAAATCCTGGAGGGGGAACAAAGAGTCCGGCTTCTCAGCTGTTTGGAAAAGCTTTTCAAAGAACTGCAATATTTTCGTAGCGTACGCCTGAGAGAGATTGGTTCCGGTGAACGAGAGAAGGAGATCGGTGAGGCTTCCTGCGTGCGAAACGTGGAAGAACTCGTGCATTGCCTTCATGCCCATCGGCTTTTCGAGCATCTGCTGCATGACTTTGAGAACCTCCAAGAACACAGACTCGCTCAGATTCATGTTCTGTGTCTGTCTGCATTCATCTGCGTACTCGATAATCACCCCGTAGCAGTGCTTCAGCAAGTAGCTGTAAGAGAGGAACTGTCTTTCATCGGTGCCCGCTTCGTCAGAGGTCAGCATAATGTTTAGGCACTTTTCGCTTATGTCGTACAGGTACTCCATGCGTATGTCGAACATCATAGCTGTCAGAGTTGGCTTCAGGCGTTCCTCCATCTTTGTGTCGCCTTTGCAGACTGGCAGCAAATAGTAAATCAAGTGCATGAGGGTCTTCAGTGAATTCTTCAAAGACAAGAGCACTGAGTAGCTCGCATGCTCGGTAACTTCCGTCATATGAGCGTCGATTACTGTGAGCGTTTGCAGTTCGACAGGAAACACACTGCTGGAGAAGAACTCCTCCTCGTCCACATCCAGATTCTTGGCCCACTCGACTGTAATCGCTTCCTTGTCCTGTCCAGACACCAAGTTCAGGAACTGATTTGACAGTTCAGCTGTGTACGAATTCTTTAGACTTGCTATCGGAATTAGAAACTCGAAGATGTTCGTCGGAATGGTGCCGCTAATACTTTTGGCCATGGTTTTCTGTATGGTCTCGCTCAGTATCTTCTGCGTGTCCAACAGTTTGAGAAGAAGGTCTTTGGACAGTTCTTCTTTAGCGAGCTCATTCACTTTGGCGCCCTTTTGTTCATCCGGATCCCCACTTCCCGATGCAATGCTACTACTGCTCGGCGGGGTCGAACCACGTTCGTCGGATGCCTCAGACTGATCATTGCTCTGGGTGTTTGACAGTTTTGGCGGTTGTACGCCCTCCTTTTCGGCCCAGAGCAGGACGTGCATACATGCCATGAGGGCATCGACCATCAAAACTTTCGAGAATCGAGGGTTTTCTGCAGACAAAACAAAAGAGTGTTCTACATCATTAAATAAAAGGAAAAATGGACTCAACTCACGTGTGTTGAAGGTCTTGTTGAATGCCTCCAGTCCCAAAATTGTGTTCTTCAGGCTGAATCTGGGGTCGGCCACATGCTCTGTGATATTTGTCCACAAGGTCTCTGCATACTGCGTGTACATGCCCTGCTTTATTAGGCTGTTGACAATCAGGTAGTGGGACGTCGCAACGGGGTGGAAACACCGAATCGACCAAAGCAACGAGTGCTGTGTCGGCGTCTTGTCCTGGAGTAATGCCTCTACGTGTGGTGTCGACGGCGGTAAGCCCAATAGCAACTTCCAGCAAATACTGAAGCAATAGTGAACCGCGCACAGTGTGTGGGAAGTGACTTTGGCCGTGCATATGTCGGTAACCGAGAGGATATCAATGAGCGCGTCCACGAGTAATGGGTACTTGAGTTTGTCAGGTGTACAGAGGATAAAGTTCCATGCCAACCCATCGAGTTTAAATTCTTGCAGGATCTTTGAGTCTATCACTGCTAGTGAGTAGAACTTTGGCCGAATGCCTGAGAAAGGAAAAACAAATCGTTAGACCAGACGGATGTACAACAGACCAACCTCCAACTTACTTGTAGATGCTTCGGGAGCAAACTTCCTGAACTTCTCCTCGATGTCGTTGCGACAAAATGATTGCAACTTGGTTTTGTTGTTAAGGAGATCAGATACCTTCTGGGTTCCATCTAGAGTGCTTACGGAGAACAGGTTCCATCGGACCTGCTCCAACAAAACAGTCGGCGCATTGTACAAGTGCTTCATGAGGTACTCCAAAAAGAGCAACAGGCGCGAGAGCAGCATAATTTGATGGTTGCGCAGGGGTTTCTCGGGTGACACACTGCGGCAAACCTCAGCACATCGAATCACACCGCCCGCAGTGAGCAGGAGAATTGACTTCTTCTGCATCAAATTGAGCGAGTGAAAGAGGAACAGCAGCAGCTGAGAGTGTTCAATGTTCAAGTCCTCGTAGTCGGTTTCTGAGCACTGGTTTGAGGCGGATGTCGAGCACACACCCTCCACCAGTGTGTTGACCAAGCGGTGCCAAACCGACAGACAGGCGGCTTCTTTCTCTTGTGTCGGTTTGAGAAGGAGAATCTGCACCAATACAGACAGAGTGCTGGAGTAGACCTGCAGCGGCCAGGTGTTAGTGTCCTGAGTCCAGGGAGACACGGATAAATAAAGCAGCAAGTTCGATTGCAGCGATTCGTTTAAAAGAGATCCGGAGATCAGGTTGTGAAGATACCGGCCAACCGCACCTGAGAATTTGATCATAGCCGTCTGCCACTGGGGACAGGTAGAGTTCTCCGGTTCCCCCCGGGATGCATCGCGGTCAAGGTCTTTTAGGATGTTCGCCAACAAGACCATTTGCTGTTCACTCAGTCCCGCCTTAACATACTTGTTTAGATAGTTGTGCTTGGTGCCGAGCGACTGATCCAGGAAGCAGAATATCTGCGCGGCCAGTTCCAAGTACTCGTGTGGCTCATCTTTGGCCGGCACCAGGTTTGATTTCTGAGTCTCGTTTAATTTGTCTTGAACCTGGCTCTCTGAAGGCTCATCGCTTGCCTCTGGTGATAGTGTTTCTTTGAACCAAAGGCCCAAGTAGCTCTCGCTGTCGTCTTCCTCCGAGTTATCCGAGCAAGAGAGTGTGTCATTGTAGTATGTGGTCGAGTCAGAGTAACTTATCGGGTCGCATTCTGTGCGATCCTTCGCGTTTGCTCTTTTTAGGGAGCACGCTTTGCGGTAGGAGACAGTCGCCAAGAAAGTCAGCAACTGCTGAAGCGTGGCTGTGTTCAGTACCCTCACTACCCTCTCTAGTGCTGAGTACTGCTCTAGAATATCAAATTCTGCCGGCTCCGGTGCGTTCTGGTTGGTACCCGATCCGGCAGCTCCTTCTTCGCCGCATGTGGCTTCTATTTTCAAATCGTCAATCAGTTCGGTTAGCAAGTTCAGGCTGTGACTGGCAATGGCGGCATTTAGAACACCAAAGCCCTGCTGGACTTTGAACAGATTCACTCTGGCCGAAGGAGTGTGTTGATCCGGGCCCCTGGCCGGGCTTTTACCCTTTGCAATGGCTTCTTCGGACTGCTGCACTTGCTGCTTTGAACTGGCACTGCCGGAAGCTCCTAGAGCCCCCTGAATCCCTGTGATCAGCAGCCACGCTCCAAAACACAAGTGATTTTGGTAGACATGAATTCTTGCAGAGTTTTTAAGCATATTTCCAATGCTGGTGTAGATCTCCAACGCCTTGTCCACAATGGTGCGGGCGCACTCCTCATTCTCGTCTGCTTCCTTTGAAACCTGCGACGAGCTACCTGCCTGCTGGCTCTTCTGCGAACCAGAACTGGACATAGAGAGTACGCTGCACGAAATAGACGTGAGGACAGCGCAATAAAGCGCGGACATTGCACAGCGCGAAAGCTGATTGATTTTAAGTGGAGAAAGGGGCTCCAGTATGGGTAGAGTAAGTGCCTGCCACAGGATAGACACTTCAGCAGACATGTTTGCAAAGTTGTTCTTTATTTGTGTAGCCTCAGTCGTGGTTAGAGGCAAATATAGCTGCTTTCCGGTTGAAATACACTCCTCGTACTTCAGTCGATATTTGGATAATGTCGGTAGTGCAGAGCACACCTCAAGGACGACATCTCCAGCATTCAGCGATTCTAGATATGAAACGTTCGCCGATGAGAATATGTCCTAACAAAAAAAAAAGAAGAGAAATAAGTTGCTATTTTCCATTTGGGTTGTCAAAAACAAAAACAACTAACCGTGCAGTCAGTGAGTTCCTCGCTTAGGGGCGCCCATGCATTTGGATTTCCCACTTCCAATGGAGCAGTTAACTGCTGCAATATTACCGACGACAAATCCGATCGCGATCTCTTAATCTCCGACTTTGGACTGTCCTTGTCGCTGCTCCCACTCACAATACTCTTGCTCGAATCTGGGAACTTTGTTCCCTTCAATATAGCTGCAACAGTTGCATGATCAAATCCTGCCAACTGCTGTTTACCCTCACACAAACTCTTCAACGCCGGTAGCATCCATTTGATGTCAAACACAGTCAACTTGTTCAATCTATTCAAAATGAATCGTATCAGCACTGAGCTGGCTTCTATCATCTGTGGCACCTGCGTCTGGCAAACTATATGCACACAAAATAGAGAATTTCGCAATAAAAAAAAAATTCGCACAGCCACCCCCCTCAACCCAAAATGACTCACCAAGATTGCATTGTCCACTGATGGTATCGGCGGCCAGTGCCGAAAATGCAGTAAAAAACTGCCCATGAAGATTATCGGTTTCGAAAAATTCGTTTTCGCTAAATAAAAAACAAAAGATTGGAAAATATATTCAATTTGTTCTGTGGAATTTTCACTTTTTCGCAGTAGAAAAATTCACGGCCGCCATTGTGAATTGTAAATTTTTCAATTGGATTTTTCTCAGCAACTAAAATATCTGGTGGATATATTTATCTGTACTTACCATCTGGTGATTGCTTTTATTATGTTTAACACATCGGTTTTGTTTAAATTTCCATAATTATTTGATAAAAGTGGTTTAACAACGGAGGACCAATCGATTCCTCCACTATGAGCGGCCATCTTTACAATTTTACCAAAAATTTTCTTTTCTGTGTGAAGAATTTTGAGACGTCAAAATCCTATATGAAAACGAACACACCCACGTACTGTCAGACGAAATGAGTTTGCCAAAATGGACGAAGTGCGGTGCAGGTGTAGAGCGAGAAGTTTTGATAAAATTGGGGAAGAGGAAAAAAATGTTTTTATAAAATGTTCGGTTTTTATTTACAAAGTGCGTGCCGGTAAAAGTGTGATTGATGCATATATAACATGTATAATGTAATATGCCACGAAAAGCCTTAACGGGGGGATATCGGATGCATAAATCGTATACCGTTTGTTTATTTTGATCCGTTATTCGTGTTGTGTTGTGTTGTGAAACAGCTGGTCCGGCCTGGAAATGTAAACAAAAGCAGAGCGAATTGTTTCGGAACAATTCGCAACAGCACTCATCCATTTGCCTTTTTTCGGAGTCCCATGCACGTAAGTAAAAAAAGAAAACAATTCCCATTTTATTCTAGAACAATAAACTTTATTCGACCTTTAAACACACTAGATCTAATTATCTTTCTTGAGTTGTTCGGGGTTTGACTTCGATGCAGCTGATGCATCCGCAGCTGTTAGTCGCGCTGCCATTTGAGCTATTTTCTCCTTTTGGAAATCCTTTCGAGCTTCGTCCAAAAGTATATTCTGTATCAAACTGCGATTTTGTGTCATGTCGGACAACAGCGAGGGGTAGGGATTTCCACGTAGCTCCAACACCGATTTCTGATAGTATGTTCCTGGGTAATCCCTTGGCGCCTTGTACATGCGGGTGTACGAAACACTGCATTCTTGAAAGCGAGGCACAAGCACTTTGAACAACTTGTGCACCAGTTGTTTCTCCAACAACCAGTAGTCGGCCAACTCCATCGTTTGCTTGTGGCAGTCTCCATGGCGAATGGCATTTGAAATTAACTAAAATTGAATGTTTTGAATAAAATATGTTTTCCCAATAAGGAATAGTGTATTACCAGCTCAACGTAACCTCTAGCTTCGTCGGCACGGTTATAAAATAGCTCGATACGCTCATGCTTAACCAGCGCGGTGACAGTCTTTCGAAGTTTGAGTAGTCTGCCTTCTGGGCCGTCTACATTTTTTAAATGGCGCTTATTTGGTCGAACAGCTATCCGCAGCTGGGACATTAACTTTGAAACTTCGGCTTGATTCATGGTTTGCACTTAATTTACAATAAAATTTTACGTAAACCAAAACACGAGTTGGAAAAGACCGAAATTTCTTCCGTAGTGACAGCTGACTTTCAACTGACAGTTTGATAGGGGAAAGTAATCTATTTGGGTGTGTTTCTTTTGAAATCGAAATTGAACGCAATCTGTGCACTGGTTTCGTTTCAGAGATAGGTATCTACGCACCAATTTTTTATTTCTTATTGTCATTGGCAAACATTTATCATGTCAATTTTATTATATACCATGATCTAGCTCATATGATTTATAAATCACGAAAGGCGTCTCCACCGAATTTTACGTGATTTAGTTTGACATCCAGCAGAAAGAATTCGTCCACTTCGGAGAGGGTAGTTTTTTTTTCGTTGTTTTTCTTTTGTTATCACACCTCTGCCAAAAATAAAACAATTTATGATTGCTGTACTTAATAAAAATACCAAAATACACCGAAACACGAAGAAAATTGAATTTGGGATAATATTTTTGACATTTGTGTTGTTTTTTTTTTTTTTTGTCGAATTGAATTGAAAGCGCTGCAGGTATGTTCGATTTTATTTTGTGTGGATTTGGAATGACAGATACGTAGGTAATTAAAAATTAAACACGTCTAAATCACGTAATTAGTAATCACGAAAATGTATGGTAAATCACGTAATTTATGAGATGATTTAACTAAATCAAGTGGATTTAGCTAAATCACGTTGGTGGGAACATGGTATAAAGCCCTATATGCCCATATTCTTGAAATTTCGTTATGGCATTGCTGGCATTTTTTGATAGAACAAGTATTATTTTGTTGTCATCGGTGTTTGATGAGTTCATAGGATTGGGATTTGTTTTCCTTATCTTTTTTTGTAGATTATTGAATCTTTCATTTGCGTAAATTATTTAATTGTCTTTTCTTTGTACTTCTTTTAAGTTTAATTAATGGTCCTGTTCTTGTCCCTAATTGTGGTTGTGTATATTCTTTGTTTCTGTTGTGAAATTTTGTTTGTATAGAAATTTCTATTTATTTTGTGCTACTAATAAATTACCAACTTAAATTTTTTTGATTTATTTTTCTCTACAGCATTACCCTTCTACAACTTTGGTTATAATAAATAACAAATGCCTTAAATGACCATCGTGGTAAATATGACCATATTGGTAATTTCGGTCATATGGTCTAATATACAGTTTTGATAACTGTGGCATTTTGTTCATTTGACTTTGGCTTTTGGCATTCATATGCTTAATTGGCATACATTCTAATCTTAGCTTAAAAGTGTCAAAATATAAAATAATATATATAATTATGTTAAAATGTTAAATAAAACAATAAACAAACTACCACTTTCCATAATTGGCAACCTCAAAGTGGAACAACTTAAGAAAATGGTTATATATCCAAAAGAGTCTGGCGCTCCTATTACCCGAGACAGTTTCGTAATACAAATGTATCATAGGATATTTTTTTTATTTTAGCTTATCCTTTTATTTCATCACATTTTACTCTTGTGACAATGTGGCCGCTGTGATTTACGGTTTTTCAGATTCAGAACACTTTTTCTGCTCTCGAAATCAGCTGGCTGTAAGATTTCATCTACCATTGGACGCAAAATACACTTTTTTTGAGAGTCAGATCAATTTTGCGAATCTCGATTTCTGAGCGAGATTTACACCAACTTACACTAACACCAAAACATTTGACATTTGTCAAACTTTAAAGCACTTATTATTTAGGTTTTAAAACGACTTAGCCGCTGCAATGGATATTAACATAAACTGAATAGATTTTTATAAAAACAAATTACAATTTTAGAAACAGCTGACCTTTAAAACACGCACCACCACAAATGCAAAGAAAGAAAAATCTCCTTTTATTGGGCACGAAAATTCTGAAATCTGAGAGCATAATCTGAAAATCCCACTGGGGAACGACATTAATTTGAGTTTATTTCCCACCATTTGAAAAAACAATTCACTGCACAATAATAAACGACAATAAATAAAATAAAATAAATGACATTAATAGCCACTCCACTTAAGAGCCATTTCTGCTGCAAAAATTCGAATAGCGTCGCTCACACATGTCGCCATGGCGTCGATACTCTTTGATATCGGGAAGATTTTTAAACAGCGCCGACACGGGTTTCTGGTTTTCTGTATCCTCTGTCGTTGGCTCATTTCCCTTTGTCAATCGATTCGAAACGGATTTTTGCATTCCCCAAATGAAGGGGGCACTCTTGCACATCAGCAACTTGATGCAATCTCCTTGTCCGTCATGATCTTCAAGCTTATCAACGGCTTCGGATAGTTTGTCCGGCAGTGCTTGGTCGGTTATATGAGCGATGAAATCCGAAAGTCCCTCTGGTGGATTATTCAGAATCCAATCGAGTGGCGTGTCATCGCCAATATTCGCCCGGCCAGATGGTTCTTCCTGCTGATCGTCATACGTTGATTCGTCGTTCTCATATGGATGTTGAGATTCGTCATGGTTGCGTCCATCTTCTGATGATTTTGGAAATGTTTTTGGATTCTGCCGCTTCGTCAAGGTGTTTCCTATCTGAAAATGCAATTTATTGGCAAATTCGCCGCACGTCAAAAACGCTATACAAACCAACTGAGCGATCATCAGCAATGCGTTTATGGCTAGCGCCCCCAATTTACCAGCATCGAATCCAATCATTCTCAACAGGGCTCCAATCATGTCCGTTGGATTTATTTGCGACGCAGAACCACTGTCTCTGTCTGAATATTGTAGCTTCTCTGGCAACTGAAAGAGCGATGGGGCCTCGAACTTTTTCGTTGGCGCTTGTGGCGCGAACGCTTTCGCCACCAAATTCGCCACATCGGCAGCAGTGTTTATTCCTGCGAAAACGAGAACTAGTTGTCCAACAAAGGATATGGAAATAATCCAATCGACCTTACCCATCATCTGACCAGCGTATTTTATTCCATTGTTGATGTTGTCCATAATGCCTCGCTTGTTCACGTGCTTTCCGTCCGCCACACTCAGAAGGTAGATCCACAGGATGAAGAACACAAAGCAGAGGATCTTGACAAATTCAAGCCGTAGGAATAACATTGTCCCAGAGTATCTACTTGGCTATAACTACGACGACGTATGCAACTGAAATGAACGCGCATGTTCGTCGCCAGAAAAGAAAGTCTCGTCAACCATGCGAGGACTTGTCAGTACAGTGAGCAAAGTAATTGCCACCTTGCTGTCACTGAGCTCTCAAGCGTGTGACCGACCTAAGTACTCTCAGGCATTATTACTCAATGCGTTATGATAATGATGGCCTAATAAGAACCAAATTAAATTTTCTTTGCTATACGTGTTGTGTTGAGAGAGTAGCCCACCTTCTTGCATCAGTCTGTCCTTTTCACACATTATTTGTGCGTTGGAATTTATTTGAGGCTGCAGCCTTCTTAACACACCGCATAAATGAACAAGCTTTAGAACATTAACACTTCATATACACATTGTCCAGTGTTCCGCGTATGGATATCGCAAAAGGGAACACTTATTCAATAAATTGCACTCTGTTCTCTGTCCGTGCAGACTGCTTCTCAGGAGGGCGCTCAAGAATCTCGATCTCGCTATTCCCATATTCCCTTTTGTGGTGGTATTATCCCCATAAATTTGTAGTACAGTAAATCATGTACCAAAAGTGAGTAATCGGCGATGAACGACTCTATACTTCTCTCCTTGGTTTCCGCCGATATATTGTGAGAGGATTACCCACTGTTGTATGTCGAAGTCGGATCCAATGTGCTGGTGATTTCATTGGTGTCATTTGAAATGCTGATAAATATATCTGACATATTTATTAGGTATTTGTTGCGGCAGTTACGTTGAGACGCTTTGTTTGAAATTGCAATGTATATGCGTTCGTTTGGAGATGTTTATGGTGGCCAGTTCAAAGCTGACGAAAGGCAGTATACGTTGTGGGAATTGAGTGCTATCAGAACGTCAGCCGGCTTAAATAGTTCTACTCCTATGGATAGCTTTTGAAAGTAGTTTGATGCAGACATGACCGAGTCTCGGTATTTTTTCCTGACTTTCCCTACGAATCCATCGAACGATATTAGCTTTAAAGGTAGGTAGGTAGGTAAATGGGTGCTCTTGTGGCAGTTTGCCACAGCTTCACTTAGACCATCAGTTGGGTCCATTGTGTCCAGTTACGGGAACCATCCAGTGTGACCTGTCGAAAGAGAAAAAGAAACCGCTTTTTATATTGAGCCACATAGATTGGTATGAATCTCATGGGTTCCTTAATCTCCGTTGTATCATGATCCGAAAGTATGTCCTACGAGTGACCAATGATATGAAGTTTGTGTGTCTGCTAGAACCACCCAGATTTGAGTATGAATCTCAGGAGTGCATTGAGATCAACATTCTTCAAATCATCTAGGTCATCGAAGAAGTAACTGTTGAGAATCCTCTGTTTGCTGTTTTTAAGGGCTGGGCATTCGCAGATCGCAGAGTAGGTGACGAACAGATTCTATTTCTTCAACGTTCCTGCAGCTTCTGCAAAAATCATTATGCAGTGTCCCCAGCCGTTCCGCATGTACGCCTATCGCACAGTGTCCAGTAATGACCCCCGTGAGTATGCGAATATCTTTGCGGCTTAGTCCGATCATGCATTTAGATCTCTTTTCACTCAACTCTGGCCATAGTTGTTTTGTGTGCCTGCAGGTAATGAGATTGGTCCAGCGTAGGTTAGTTCTACTCCAGGATTCAATGTCAATCTTCCTTGCAAGCGTGCTGAGCGGAGTTCTTACTGATTTAAGGGCCAACGATGCATGTATTTTCGACCAATTTCTTGCAAGCTCACCCGCCTGTTCATTACCTGGAATATCCATGTGCCCTGGTACCCAGCATAAGGTCACCGCGTTGGCTTGTGATATTACGTCCAGATTTTTCTTGCAGTGACATACTGCCCTTGACTATCACGACTGACTCCATGGCTTTTATTGAAAGTACTTGAATCGTTTCTGGATTGCCCATGCCTAAGGTCCCATAAAAGGAAGGTCTAACGGGGGCAAAACGCAGCTCCACAGTGTGGCACATACTATAGATAGGTCCAAAAATTCTATTTCCGACCCATCGATAAACCGAACAAGACTATAGGTAGATCGAGCTTAAGCGATCCAATATTTCTACTTTAAGCGATCGAGCAGTGAAAACATGATTTCCTATAACCATATCGCCCTCTTTTATAATGATTATCGAATATTCGGCTGTCTTATCAGGTCTTCAGGCCTTAAGCCTAGTATGCTGTTCCAGGAAAACTAAAATTAAGCGCCTCTCCAATGTTTCTCTCCGCCACTTCGCTTGATGTTCGCTTAATTTTGACAGTGTAAGTTCCGTCAAAAAAAAAAATGTGTTGGCACAGCTGATTGACTTGTTCTGTTTCGTCACTTGGTAGTTTCTAAAGAATTTCTAAATTAAAATTTGAAATTTTGTTGCGAATGCCGATATTTTCTCTGATCTGTCAAAATTTAGCTGTGGAAAAATGTATTTTGCATTAATATGCTTACTTCAATTCTGTAGAGAGTTTTCGTACAGCGACTCTGAAATTTAGCTTGAACTGCGTGCTGCTTGGCTTAACTGCTTTTCTTAATTTTATCTTTAGAGACATTTTTGCATACTTGGCTTTAACCTTGAGTATTCTAGCTGCAGTTTCAAAACTTTGAGGGTGTAAGACCTCGACAACAGGTTTTGAAGAGCTATAGAGTTCGAAACGAACTATAGGGCTTCAACCAACAGGCTTCTGGCTTCTCCAGTAAGCCCCGGTCCTTAAGCAGATGTCTCCAGTTGGGCATTTCATATAAGCTGGTCAAATAGTCATCTTCGACCTTCGTGTCACCTTAGGCGAGGTCTTCCTTTTATGCGTTAATTTGCATCATATGTTTTTTCTATCTTCGTCTTTGAGTAGAGCGTGGTATCAGTCTTCTTTTCTGTAGTCATACTGCCCCTGATCGGGGTAGATATTTTTAGCCGACCTCTAAAAGCAGATAATGGTCAGCAAAGAACAAAGAGACAAAGCACTATTTTGTCGCCGGCGGTTATCACCACAGCCAACCAACAAAACACGCAGAGTTCCAATAAGCATCGATGTAAGGCTTTGCGTTTTTTAGGGTCTGCTAATGCCTTGTCAATCCGTAGGGATTCTAGATTTTTATAGTGTGGGACTATAAACCCATTTTGACAGGTTTTTTTGTCTCTCCAACCCACTTACCTGTGGGGGGTTTATTTTTGGGACGAATGGAAAGGACCTATAATTTGAATACTGAATTGAGGAGCTTCCTCTGGACAAATGTAATATTGAATGTTTTCTAGAAGTTCGTGACAGGTGGCGCTGTTGAAAAAACCTAAAGGTGTAGGAAATTTATGTGTTTATTTTTATGGGTTGAACCAGAGATCTATCACTCCGTTCACTAGGCTCATTGAAGGTCTAAAAAGCATTTTAGTTTGCCTAAATAGACAACCATCTCAAGCTCAAGAGGCATTGGGTTCGTTCGGGTACTTTTTTTGCAAATGTAAAATTATTTAAAATTTGCTAAGAAACTGTGCGAATGCGACCACGTACTGAGTAAATTTAAAAAAAATGAAAGAGAAATCCATTCCCCTGCTTTTCTTTTTTTCGTAATTTTCTACTCGCCGAATTTCGACTTACTGAAAAATTAAAAATGGGGACGTTCGGATTCGTAGTTTAGTAAGTCTGACAGCTGTCTGACTAGATGCGTCTCAGTTTTTATTGGCCCAAAGTGTTCACGTGTATAGTTTTTGCAGTTGACGTTTATGAAAATCCTGCCTGCGTACTCAGTTGACATTTCGAAGAGTCAAATTTAAAATAAACAGAGTGGCCGTTGCAGAATTCTGAGGAGTCGAAAAAAGGCGCGAAGAGAGAAAAAGGTGTGGTTTCTAAGGCCACTCTGGTAATTTAGAATTTTCACATGATATTTAACAACCATTAGTTCGCATAACACTATAAAAGTGTAGTGATTGTCAGCCGTGTTACATTTTAAATGTACTTTTTTGAAAATAGCAATTTATTCAAAATTTATGAAGGGGCTTTTCCAAATAAAAAAGCGCAAATTCAAACAAAGGTAACGCTGGCCGCGAGAATACAAAAACAATTCAACTTGATTAGTCAACGCGTTCGGATTCATAGTCACGACCAATCTAGTTGACGTTTTACATAAACTAGGTATCCGAACGTCCCCAATGACAACTGCCAACTGAGTGACAGCTCAAAAGTTTGGCAAGTAAAACTCTATCTATTTTCGTCTTCAACGATATCAGAGGAACAAGCTATAATTGAATGTTCTCCTAGAACATACCAGCGCATTCAAAATGGAAAGCTTAATAGGTATTTAGCTTGTAAAAAATTCAATTCCAACTTATTTTGTAGATGCTGCATTTTACGATAATGTCAAAATGACATTTCTTAAACTTTTTGTAAGAAAACCAGGCAGGTACTTCTCTTGAAATTGAGAGACTTCTCTCTTGACATTGGCCGCGTTCCACTGCCCGCTAGTCTTCTAGCACAAAATATCCCAGATGAAGGAACGCACGCGCAGCGGCAGCGGCAGCGGCAATGTGACATTTGACTAGTTGGCATCAAAAACATATGACTTTCCTTCATAAATAATTTCGTGTCGCATAATTATTTCCAAACTAAATTTAAAAAGAAATGGTACATGTTATAGAAACCATAATAATATCGGAATTGCTATTTTACTTACCTTATTACCAATTTTATCACAATTGCAGCTCGGCTTCGTATTTTTGTTTTTATTTTGTAGACGTTTGAACGATTTCCTTTGACAGCTGTTTTTTTTTGTTTTTTTTTCTCTCAAAGCAGCGGGTAGTTTTGCGCTAGATTGAGAAATTTCCCTGAAAGGGATATTTCACAAAAAGTGCTAGACGACTAGCGCAAATGGTAAAATGTAAATTTTTTTTATATGGAGTTTGACATGCCGCTGCTCATCTAGCGGGCAGTGGAACGCGGCCATTTTTAATTTTTTTATGCTGAAAGTACACGAACGGACCTATTTGCTATTAATGATATAAAAAGGACACTCTCGTGCCTTCATAGATCAATGGAATGTGTCCTCAGTTATAATGTAATTCGAAGTTATATAATCCTCTGTAAGAGCTGGAAATGTATACCGCATCCATCAACGACCTAAAATGGTTTAGATGTGCCTACTCCGCCTTATCTGTTGTAGGGTGAACTTCTTATTCGGCCAGCATGAGTGCATATACCTTGCCATAAGTCGTGGTAAAGTATAGGTTATGGGTGCCCAACCTTATACTCTCCTTTTTTATTACGACTATTTAACAGGATAACCAGCAACCATAAAAAGGTTCCTAAAGGTTCTCTCTATCAATGATCGCCCAAATCAAGTGTCACACTCAGCAGCCCTCTATATAAACACATCTCCACATGAAGTATACCTCCAGCGTTGACAATCTTATTTCCGCCAGCCCTTTCCTTAAACATCAATTGACGTCACAAAAATTGTCAATTATCTCCGCATTTACCTCGTAACAGAATTGGAACTTGGAAGCCCCTCATGGTTAACCACGTCAAGTTTAAATTTCTATTGGCATATGTAAATGTGGTCCCATATAAAGCAGCACGCGTCCAACTATATCAAATCACCACGAGAACAAATCAAATAAACATACCCGAGAGGAAACTGCGAATCCCACACCGGGGGCTGAAGGTGTCCATCGAATGTAAGATGAGATCTCTGCGCGAAGATAAGATCGTACACACAGCGCGAGAGAAGGTAATGGAAACCCCCAAACAGAATCATAATTTCGAATCCCAAATGAAATAAACATGCTAAATTGATTAAATTGCTATAAATCATATTTCGGCTGCACACCATAAAACGTCCGAGAAAGAGAATCCCCCAAAACGCAACGACAACACTCGTATCGGTTTGTCGTCTTTCGTATAGAAGACGCTGCCCAATATTGAGGAAGGAAAGATTGTTTATCTCCGGCGGATTATCCATTGTGAAGGAACAAGCAAAACAGTCGACACGATGGCGACTAATAACTGTGGCTTTACCTGTGTCCAAGTCAAGTCGGAATTACGGGACGACGGACGAGATGGGGGAATCCGAATCCGATTTCGAATCCGAGTCCACGATTATCTGCCGGTGGTATGGATGGAACAAGAAAACAAAATATCACCTTGGCTGCCGGGGCCGACACAGCACACAGTGGCTGAATGCAATTTGCCGGCGCGAAGCTGCTGTTGCATAGTTAGTAAATTAAAACCGAATAAATCGATGGTCCTTTTTTCCGGCGTTTTGAAATGATTTATTTGGCTTGGCTTTTGTTGTAGGGATGCCCGTTTTGTTTGTAAGGGTTACGAGAGTGTCTTTCTCTCAATTAAGGTCCAAATGGCAGGTGGTGTCTTTTAAATTAATTAACTAATTAGCATAAGTTGTTGACGATGTGGCATTAATCAAAGTAAGGGACGGTTGAGGATTTGTTTGTCCCAGTTGTTGTTACAAGTGGACAATTTGTACACCCTCAATCTTTGCGTGTTGATTCAGTTGGAGAATGGTATTCATGAGGTTTTTGGTGGGCGAGACACTGAAGCTACGATGACAGATGCAACTTTTCATGCCAAATTTGAATATTCCGACGCCATTACGACGTAAACGTTTGTCCTAAATTTGTCATTACGTGGTGATCGCCAGTCAATCGTCTGGTCAGGTGGGCTGTCTCAGCTCACTGCCACGAAAGACACGAGTGACCACCGAATGGCCGAATTTTTGTGACGTCAGCATGTCAAAATTTGCACGAAAAATTACACGTGTAATCGGAGCTTTATAATTTCATCAAAAAGCAAGGGTTTTGAAAGTCGCGCCCTAAATGTAAAGTTTATCGGTGGCTTTTGAAGCTTTTGACGTATGATTTCTGCTCTTCGTTAAAGGGCCAACCAAATGCGCAAATGTGACAGCAAGCGAAAGCGGGCGAAACTACTCAATGTGGTCGCACTATTTGTGACTACTTATTCAACTTTGACAGCACGACTGACACCAGTAAGTGCTTCACACAAAATCTTCCAAATAAAGTTCGGGAATCGGGATACAGTTCCAGAAAAGAAAAAAAAAAAAAACAGACAAAATTACCTTAAATGTAGACGAATAAACACATTATCGAGTGTTGCCGCCAACCAATTTGACATTTAAGAGCAGTCGTACTGCCAGACAAGTTCTTTAAGTATTTCCGCCAACAATCATGTTCATATATTCTACACTTTAGTGTTATGTTCTCGTAAATATGACAGGTCGGAATCTACTCTGTCACCGATTTGTCAAGTTCACTCACAACAAAAATATCCATTTGAATTTTTTTCATTTTATGCATTTAATTAAGCAATAAATTTCGTTTTCAATAAAATTAGTTATCCTTTTGACGTTCAAAACTGTAACAGAAACATTTTCTTTCAATGCAGCCATTAATGTAAAATATACATTACTCGGACTGTTTTCCTGGCGACCAAATTTTCTTTGAATGCAGCCATTTATGTAAAATATATTTACAACAATCGGACTGTTTTCCTGGCGACCAAATAAAAAAACTCCTTTTATTTGCAAAAGTGGTTTAAAAAATTCAAGTTTTTATTACAAGATGGCCGAATACTGCCAAAGATCGAAAATTTATACATGTGGTTTTAGTTTGACGTTTTACGATGAAATTGAATTGACGTAAATACTAGTCGGCTCGCGAGTATAGGCGTCGCTATGGTTTGTTAAGTGCACGACTGTGTGTCTCCACTCGAGCTTAAGTTTAACTTCTGTCTGCATTAAGAAAGCGGGCATAATTGTGTCTAAAGGAAATTTTGATTAGTTACATTTAAATTACTTGAAAAATAAGTTTGAAGCACTTTGTTTACTTACTATTTATATTTTTTAAAGACAGAAGAAGAACGTATTGGTTTACAACACGGATTTTATGTACATCAATGAATTACATAAACAATAGAAGAATACAGCACTAGCTGCCAGGCCTCTAGGCTAAACACGGATTTAAACATCATTTCGGTTGTTCCACTGGCTTTTGTCCCATGTTTGTGACTGAATTTCGCAAGGAATTAGACCTATTACATATTTACAAAACATTAAATGCATTGTAGTTAGACGTCAGCCACATACACGAATACGAACTGTCAACTTAGTACTAAGTCACGAACTTCTTGACTATATTTGTCGGCTCCCAATAAAAACTGAGACACATCAAGTCAGACAACTGTCAGACTTACTAAACTAGATATTTGAACGTATCCATTGCGAAAACGTGTTCAACTGACAGATAAAAAATTAAAAAAATGTAAACGTAAGCTTATGAATATTGGCGTATTTATGAGCAACGGATATCCTGGATGCGACGGATGAATAGGTTTATTTTCTGACTGTTCCGTTGACAGTTTTTAGAAATTCCAATAAAATGCATTCATTGGTGGACAAATTTAGAGGACATGAAAGAAACTGTGGTATTCAAGGGAAAGCACGTGAAAACTTGGAAATGCCGGTGACAGTTCGGTTTAAAAGACATTCTGTCTTTGGATTATTTCTTAAAAAAATTGTTCGTGAAACTGCGTAACGAATTGGCGACGGATTTAATGTAACTATTCTTTCCGTTGAATACGTTAAGGTTAATGCTTCTGTTGACGCAATCAATGCGCCGAATTTTATGGAAATACGCCTTCGAATTAGTTGGAAATTATTCTCTGCAGCTCTAGTTTACAAGCTTTTACTTCGTTTAGGGTTTGTTTTCCATATTTTTGTCAATAATTGCAATAAATCTGGAAAATCTGGATGATACATATATAAAGCGAAAGACAGAGTTTTCGATCAAGATGGGTGTTCGTGATTGGGGCTTAAAAAGGGACCCTAAAAGAGAGCTCTCATCTTAGCCAACAAAGAGTGCGTAGATTTAAATTGGAAAATCTATATGCCTGTACAATAAATTGCAATCATTGTTCTGCCAGATAACAGTGATCATTACTAGGAACGTGGCTCTAATTGACAGTTCATGTTGACGCGTTCACAAATCTATTTCCGTCCAATCTAGTGGATACATCCAAATTTGGATTTAAGTTGCCTGCAGTCAATCTACCCCTTGCGTCCATAGCCGTTTTTGACGCAGTCACAATTAATTTTTGTTGGTCGACACCGCCACTGTTTTTAATCGAATCCAACTCAATGGGTATACGAGTATACTTTCGATATACTCGGTCGACGAGAGAACAGCATTTTCCTACAAAGTCAATTCCTGGTTCTTACAGCCAATCCTAGCGGTCTTCTGGTTATTGGCTTCACAAACAAAACACCTACATAATTAACCCTCCACCGTGGTGATATGAAATAAAAATAAAAATTAATAAAAGAGCACACACATTGATTTGCATTAACGCTCCACCATTCTTGCCCCCCCGTTATCGCTCCGCTATATTTTGTTTCCAACGCCAAAGCGAAAAAGCCAGCAAGCAAGCAGCCAACATGCATATACAGGCATTTAGGCCAGCAAGCAACTACCACACCATCACCAAGTCGAAGTCATACCTCAGCAGTAATGATCATGTGTTAAAATTTATTGATTGTCCGGAACGGAACGATGTCCTGCTGAGCAGCATGGGAGAAGTACGTGTGGTCAAGTTACTCAAAGTGTAGCCCTCTGTGGTAACCACGATCTCAGGTCTCACCAGAATCACCACGCAAAGATCTGGCGGAGCTGCGTGAGTGCAAACTGTGCGCACAGTACCCGAAAAATATTCGATGACTCTTGGATTAGTTTCCAATCTATACGCTCGATACCGATATGCAGGTCGTCTTCATTTCCATTTGTTGTTGTTGTGTCTGGTGTGTTTCCATCGCGATAAAAATCCATTTAGCCGGACAGAATATTACTAATTAAATGTATCTGCAACATGCATCTCTCATATAGGAGTGGAGAGCGAAGGCGATGTATAAAATATGACGACACTGTGACGACATACATTTAGACAGCAGGCGGAGGGGGTGTCCGACTATAGTCACATTGCATTTGCGCACTCTGCGCTCTGGGCCGAGGGTAGGGGCCGCTTCTTTCGAGTTATTTATATGCGTGTAGGGATGGTTTGTGTACGCGCTAATATCGATTTTCATATGGGCTTACACTCCTAACATGCAATTACAACACATTACGGTCCCGTACACAGATGCGATCTGTATGCACATGTGCGCCTGCGCGCATAGACGGCTGTCGGCGGCGCGGTGGGGCTGGGGATCATATATATTGAATTTAATATGCGGCCGCGTCAATGTTAATTTTATTTGCGTTTCTAAGATGATTGAGCACGCAAAGTCATGAAGAATTGAATCGAATAGAGAACCCGAGTGTGTGTCTGTCAATAGGGAATGTTGCGAAAATGAATTTCATAACAGCATGGGGTAGCGAAATATTTGAAATTCATGTTTCGAGTCGGAGTCGGTTTTCTGTTTTTTTTTTTTTTTGTAAGCATCGTGGTAGTGGTAGGTGGCTAGTTCGGGTTTTGCAGTTTGCTCGTATCGCATCTGACATGTAGAGTTGATGTTGGGAATTGTTGCTGAGAGGTTTATAGAAAAGCGTATGGCTTTTGTGTGTTTGCATGAATTACTCATGATAACTTATGACAGGACAATATTGGCCCGATGACGGTGCAGAATTTTCGGTTCTAGCTCTATGGGTTTGGGTTTATTTTTGAGAATAGGGTTTGTGCAGGGCAGTGTTTGAATTGCGGAAGGAGCGGTGACAGTGTAGGTATTAGAAATTCGATCTTATTCGTCAGAGAGACCGTTCCATAAGGTTCCACTTCTCAAAGCCAGAAATTCCATTCAACTCCCACTGAAGTATTTGCAAAGATTCCTACGAAAAGAACAGTTTTAACTGTCCTAGTATTTTGTTGGCACTAATTAAAACCAAACGTACGCTGGTACGACAGCTTTTTTGATGACCTTTCTGACTTCAAATTTGGTGACATAATTAAATTGCTCAACTCCGCAGGATGTACCTGGATCAGCACTCCGCAACTGAACAATTGGAAACATACATGCAAGTCACGTGAAAAAGACTGCAACCGTTCCTTGCGCGCCTTATGAAGATCATGAGCGTAGCACTGTGCACCGAAACCGATTCAAATTAGGTCTATAACTGGTAAGCCAAAAGCGGAAAAGTGACTCAGACCCGTTTTCTGATACTACTCATAGCGATTTAAGTTCCACTTAAACAGTTTATGACTAGGAAATAGTAGCCCATAAAGTATTTAAGTAGAACTTAAAACGCTATGAGTAGTATCAGCAAACGGGCCTCAAACTTATAAAATATCTAAGTTACAGTTTCGCTTTCCAAAAAAGACCTATAGTGAAAAGTGCAACACGTTAGCGACGTACTCAATTCAAAACAACGATGCCCCCCAAAGACGTCCTTAAAGTCTGTCTGAACAAATCGCTGACAGGTGTAGGTATATATATCTCGATATACTCCGGATAGATATCAAAAAATCCTTTCTTACATTTTTGGCAAAGGTTTTGACTTCAATATTCTTTACCTAGAATTTCTTCACAAGATTAGTCAGTTATTCCCACTCTTCACCTGAACAATCTAGGCCAATAAAAACTCTTTCACATCACACCATGTAGCTGTCTGACTTTGTAAACTAGGTACTGCAGACGTTCAGATTTCTATTTTAGTGAGTTTGACACCAGTCTGACAGCATTTGTGTGTTTTTTTTTTGAAGTTTCTATACGTCGATCAAATGATCAATTTTTCATTTGCCATTGACGGAAGGGTGTAGCGGACTAATCTAATATCCAGAAATCCCTGTCGTTTATATACCTGAATACTTACTTGACATTTCGAATTTCAAATAAACATCATCGATGACACGATGACAACGAGGAGTTTGCTGTCTAAATTAACAAGATTTGACAGTTGAAAATATTTCAAAACCTACCAACGTCAGAGTGTTGATAAATGCAACTGTTAATAAACGCAGCCACATTTGAAAATCTGTATGCAATTTGATATGTATAACTAAATATCTATTACTAGGTATAGGAACGCAGTGCAACTTCATCAGTTGTCAAACCCAATAACGACTGACAGTTCCCTTCATAACCTAACCTGTTATCATCGTGCAGCAGCTGGGTTCACACGCATTATTTCATTAGTCATTACTCATTAGTAAATTTAAGTATTAACTATCTTTCGTGTTGAATAATAATTTGAATTTAAATAAATATTATAACGATATAAATACTTAGCGTTTGGCATTTCTTGCAAATACTTCATAATTATTGTTCTGCCAGATAACAATGAACATTACTAGGAACGTGGCTCTAATTGACAGTTCATGTTGACGCGTTCACAAACCTTATCCAAACAAATCTAGTTGATTCATCCAATATCCTTTCAAATCTAATCTAAGCGTTTCGCGGGCTGATGGTCAATGAAATCTGATTTAATCGGCTAGAAACAGAAAGACTTTCGTGCACTTGCGTCCGTTTTCAAAAACATTATCGAAATATTGAGCAGATTCAAAATCATTGTAGTCTTAAGTCAACTAGATTTCCAATGAATGTAGAAACTAAAGTCACTTCTCCTACGTCAGACGTACAAACGAAATGTCAACTTAGTACGCCGCGCTGTTGGGAAATTCGTGAAACGTCAACTGAAAAAATTGTTCAAGTGGGCCAATAAAAATGCACACATACGATGGATGATTGTCGGACTCAGTAAGTTTGAGTTAAGAATAAGCAATCGCGCCTGGCACGTAAACATTTAACACTTTCGTATCGTTCAAACAAAAGTGGTAGTGTTAATGGGAACTTTCAAGTATATAGTTTATTAAGTCTGACAGCGGTCTGACTAGATGTATCTCGGCTTTGATTGGCTGAAATCGGTCATGCGAGAAGTTGTTTCAGTTGACGTTTATGAATGAGTAGCCGACGCATCTATTCAAGAAATTCATGACTTCGTATACTATGTAAGTTGACAGTTCAGATATGTGGATGACGTAGGAAAAGTGACGTTCACGACCAATCTTCAGGTTACATTTTGTCCAGACCAATAGTCGACTTAAGATGACTCGATTCTTGAAATTGCCCAATGTCTGTTTTTTCTATCAGATTCTTACGAAACTGACAGTTAACTGTCAATTTAGATAGATGGTAAGCACGGTATAGTTATACACAAACCAAATGCTTATAGGAGTTGTGCTGAAACGCAAATGTGGTTAGATGTCCATTTGTTGTAAATAGAGTTTGACGTTAGCATGACAAGTCGCTATACCTATACACAATATACATATAATGCGGTTATTGGAACGCAAGGTGTTTCTTACCTTTGAACTTATATAGGATTTGCCCCGAACACTTAGCGCAATTTGAAAAACGCTGCTTCTCTCCACAAACATGATATAATTTGTTTTTGACAGAAGAAAACTAAATACCAACTAAAGATCTTTCCCATAAATTTGTTTAATTTAACAACTTCCAACAAATTTACACCGATTTGTGTGAGAAACGCACCTTCACCGGTTGATCAATGGCTATCTGCATATCGTTGACAGCATACTTGTGTGGCACATGGACTTTAAGGACGGTGATATCTTTCTTAGCTTGAGCGCTTGGCCACCCGCAAGTGCAAGGTTCAATACATTTGCATTCGCCAAGGCACGTTTCCTTTTGTGCTATCTGATTCAAACAGTCCAGCCTCCAAGGCTCTCTAAGGTCCTTCTTTTTCGTCCATTCGCACGTACATGGTGGCATGCAATCACAGTCCTGATAGACCTTCTTTTGGACCAGCGCCGAGGGCTCTGCTTTTGGTGGGTAAAATAGGTTATACCTCTTTTGGATGGTTCCCCCAATAAGTTCAGTTTTCACAGTCCGTCGGCATTTTAACCACCTTTCCAACGTTTGCCAGTGGATTTCGTAAAGTGGACGGGGTCGCAGGATTTGCCGCGACTTGCATAGATCTGTCAGACGGGTGCTTTCGTACTTGCATCCTGTTCTCGTTCGAAAGAACGCGTAGAGCGCATCTGGAGCTCTGTCCGGCATTGAGATGCTTCTCCCAAAGGAAGATCTATCAAATCCATAGAGCTCGCGAATCGAGTTGGTGATTGTTTGGATGTGGTCAAAGTCCTTGATATTGATTTTGACGAGATACGAGGCGTCAATTCTCAACAGATTCCTGCCGTTGATGTAGTTCCGTTTGAACGTGTTCTAAAGAAATTCAGCTGTATCGAAAACGGACTATAGGAAACTAAACCTTACCTGATATTGCGGGAGTCCCAACTTCCGTATCCAATCAGCAACTTCTGTAGATGACCACTGAAAGGCTCTGGGCAACGGCATAGCATCCACCACTGGTGAGCACAGTGCCACCAGTGAGTCTGGTGACGCCTTGAAACGAATGGAAGTCTCACTAGGTTTCTTCTTCGGCTTACCCTCAAGCGGGGAACTTATCCTAAACTTGTACGTATCCAGACTTTTGGGTTTCTTTTGGTTAGTATCGAAGTAGCCAACCCGAACGTGCTTCTCATCCGTCGCTCCATAGAGGTATGCCATGGTCGGCTGTATCACGTCAATTGCTGCCCGAAACCGAATTCAGTCTAAAGGAGCAATCAAAATATTGACGAATAACAAGAAACGACAGGCTATACACGAAAACAAATGTCTGCCGTAAATTACTTTACGACTTTTGTGTGAAGTTAGTGCATGTGTTTGTGTTGGTTTGGCTACAACTTTCAAGGCAGTCCAAACGGAAATGTTAATCTAGGGAAAAGTTTTACTGCGCCTTCTATCGTTGCGTGACATGAGATTGTTCCTGTAGGCAGTGTTAAATACCATTGAATCAATCAAAGTTTGGAAATCTAAAGATAACAGAGCTTACCTTGAAATAGGTCATGACATGGACAAGTTTTGTGACGTAAATAACGTAAAACAAGTCATCGAATAAGGGTTGAATGGATATTGAATTTAGGAGAAGTCGTCGTGATGAATCAATAAAGCGATTGAGAAGAAAATCGATGTCGAAGTTGGTGTCTCAACCGCATCGGTGAAGGTGTAATAAAATAGCGAAGTATAGATGTAAGACAGCCCCAACTGGCAGTCTGTTAGGTACATGGTTCATTTGTTCCTCAGTCTTGCATTCGAATACCAACTTTATGTATAGTACGTCAACTAAATTTGTCTCAACTAGGTTTACAACGGCGTAAGCTAAGTATTCAGTCATAGGACTTTCTTGACTAGATTTCTCGGCTGCCGCCGTCAACGTCAGTTGCAAATTTGCCCCTTTGATCAATCTTGATAGAGGCAACTGCTGTCAAACTGCTGCTAGATTTGCTAAACTGGAAATCCTCAGTAGTTTATACTAAGTCTGACAGTTGGCTGATGTGATTTGTCAGATAAGATAAGTCTGACAGTTGGCTGATGTGATTTGTCAGACTTTTCGTGGGCCCAAATAGTAGTTCCCATCAGTAACGTCAATGTCAAAGAAGAAACATAAGGAGAAGAAAAAAGCCAAGTGACAGTAAAAAAAACACAAAAGGGGGAGCATTACCTATTCTGCCTACGTTGAAGCGGCTTTCTTATCATACACGTTGACGTTTAAACCAAAAATCTGTGACGCGATGGGCTCGGCAAAATACTTTCTTCGCCACCTGAACAGTACAGAGAAATTAACGATAAATCTACTCAAGAATTTCTCGCCCGAGTATTCAATTGACATTTCGATTGTACACGCCTAATAGCAAATGACGTTTATAATTAAGCTGGTAGTGCTTTCGGTTTCTTGGTCATGATGGACGTTTCCCATCGTCGGGACCAAACCATCGCTCTCTCCGAAGGAATTCATTTCTGTCAATTCACTTACCGAACAAACAGACAATATACGTTTAACTGTCAAAATTAAATGCACACGTCGACTTAAGCCGACTAAAGACTTTTTAATGTGCCCATCGCTGCTAAATGTTGAGATAGAAAAACCTATTTTTAGGTACATTCGAAATCTGACTGAAGTCAAGTACCTCCTAAAACTTTCCTATCTTCAAAATGCCCAATCAATTAAGCAAAGGGCTTTTGACATTTCTCAACCATTCAGCGCCATTTTCATTTTCGGAAAACTGGTCGAAAACCTGCCGCCTCTAACTTAAGTTTACTCGATGGGGCCTTATGTCAACAAACTTGCAGTTCGGTTTGCTCCGAACTGTCAGAAAAGTTCTTGTCATTTTTAGGCACTTCAGCGATCTATGCACGTGTTTCTTCTTTTATTCAGCTCTTGATCACATTCAGATCACAATCTTTAAGGTCACAATAAATTAAAAAAAAAAACAGTCTCAGTCTGAAAAAAAAAAAGCTGAGCACAGCTTGTTTTGACAGCTAAGCATATTATAACTGCAGAAAATGAAAGTAAATTGTAAAAAAGTGTAGCAGACTCAAGAAATAAAATACTTGGTCTGTTCCGTAACGATAATACATTCGAATACATACCCAACTTTTGGATAAGGAAACGAAGCTTAATGACAGATCTACCAACTGTTTACATGGTGTTAATTCTCTAAAGACAATATGACAGGTAGTGCTCAAATGTGTTTCGTAAAATAGGTATACCTGACCGAATTCAGAACCGAAAAGGAATAGCCTTACATACTTACGCCATTTTCCTCCAATTTGCTGGAACAATTCATTCAATTGATATAACGTCAAACCCAGTGTCAAAGTTCGTTTGTACCTCAATGTCATTAAAACATCAACACCAGACTCATAATTACAAACAGATTCTAATTTTCATTAGATGTATTTTTAAATAATACCCAAACGCATTTGCCATCCAATTGAAATCAATCTCGAAACAAATGCACTCAAATCCGATAAGCCAAAGGGAGACACCACCAATCATCGGCTATAGCTCCGCCTCCAATTCCATCAGCGATTGGCTGCCAATGGCCGGTTCGTGGGCAACAATAATGAAGCCTAACCGATCGAACAAATAAACATCAACAGCATCAGGGACTGGGATTTTTCTCCCATCCAGATCTACACCGAGATCAGTTCGTGTGCATATCGTTAGCGGGTTGTAGTGATTGCGGGTGTGCGTCAATATTATTTAATTCATCCCAGCGCAGTGTTGTGTAGTGTTGCGAGGATAATAATTCGATTTCCGATTGCGCAATAGTATAATTAGCATTTCTATCGAATGCCATAATTTTATTTATCTCCATGTTTAACAAGTGCGAACAAATCGAGGCAATAAATTGTGATCTTTATCTCTCATAATGGGTTATTAGTGTTTATGTGCATACACGCTTAAAATTTGGTTTTATCGATTTATATTTGATAAATGAAGGCCGTTAAAATATTACCAACATTTTAGAGTTTATGGAATTACCTACAAAAAAAAAAGGAACAGAGCCAACATAAAATCCAGGAATTTATGACTTGTTAAATTTCTTCTGTTTGGTGATTGGAAAACGGGATTTTAGTTCGGGAGGAAACTGGGGAAACTCTGTTTTTCTGAATTTGGACTAACCACAAAAGGTGAGCGAGTGAAGGCGATTATGGGTGTGTTGTTTAAGTTGTCAGAGGGATCCACAGAGTCTGTTGAAGGGATTGAAGTGTATTTTTTAGCTCAATGGTGAGGATGTGTGCAATAAACACACGCAGCATTGGCACCATACGTTGTTAGTGCTGTCACATTTTTTTGTTTGACATTTCTGTCGGAAATGGGGAACCAAATAACGGTCAACAGTGCCGCGAGTTGTTTGCCGATTTGTGTGTCATTTTAGCACCTTAATTCTTGTGCCCTCTGAAAATGTGTCAATTAGAAGCTGGTTCGAAGGTCTGCTTGTCCTGCAGCCGAAGGAGGCTCGGGAAAGTGATGTTTTCGCTCTCGCGGTTCTTAAAAGTGTGATTCTACATTGATTGTCTGTTTCGTAAGACGCTCATGTGCCGCAAATTGTCGTTCAGTTCTCGCAAATGTCGTTAAGTTCTTGGAAACGGCAACTGATGCTGGCGTTTATAGGGTTTTGAAACTGCTCGTTTCTGTAAACTGTCAAGTGAAGCTTCATATATCAGACCAGAACTTAAGGCCTGATCGAACCTCTGGGTTATAGAGAATGTGAAGCTGAGACTTTGAACGTTGGTTTTTCGATATCGGATAAGCTGTTTTGCCATAGTATTCCCCAATTTACAAAGACTCATAGCAGTTGCATGGATTCCTTTGGACTGATGGGTAGGTTGTCCATATTGGCTGGTGATGCAGTTTGTTCATTTGGCTATGTGAAAAGCAGTAACCTGTGTCTTGTGCACTATAAGTTCGGCCAGGTTTTCTTTTTCCACCTCAATATGCTGTTGCAATTTTCAGGTGTCAGATCCTAAACAAAGTTTATCCGCTTCGCTGATTCCTTGAGAGCGTCGAATCTGTCAAAATCTATTTTCGCACTGTAAAGGTAACCTACTTTATGATCTTTTAACAAATACAGATCCAGACCTTTCCCCTTATCTCCCATATTCATCTTAAGAGGTGTTCCTTTGTGTAAGCTTTTCAGTCTGCCCTATTCCTCTGAACTCTTATCGAAAATAGCATTTGTCAAACCCGTTCCTATGAAAGAGGCGAGTCCTCTTCTCCCTCTAATTAGTCACCCAAATGCCATACAGCGTCCTTTCTAAGTTGATTGAAGCGCTGATAAAGCAACAGCTTATGAAATATGTTGAATCGCGAAAACTACTCAGTGACCGGCAGTCAATTGCTGATTTGATGGCGTATCTCACCAAAAAGTGTAACCAATATAATGCAGCAGTTTGATAGAACCAAGATTGTTCCGATAAAGGACAGATTTCGCTAACAAACCTCTTTTGTCGAATGACTGCTCCTACTCAATAAATTTCGGAACTATCTTTCTGACAGTTCAATTCAAGTTGTCTATGATGGCTTCAACTTCAAGTCGGAAGTTCACCGTAGAAATGCAGGTGTTGCTCAAGGCTCCGTTTTGTGTTCGACTCTCTTTCTCATTTTCATAGATGACCTTCTCCCTCAAACTTGCAATTCAATCTATTCCTTCGCCGTTCACAGCCCACGTAGCTTCTCAAATAATGCTACAACCATATAAAATCTGTTTGTTTTCCTGCAAGT
Source organism: Cheilosia vernalis (assembly GCA_949126925.1). Taxonomy (NCBI): domain Eukaryota; kingdom Metazoa; phylum Arthropoda; class Insecta; order Diptera; family Syrphidae; genus Cheilosia; species Cheilosia vernalis. The sequence goes on along the minus strand of OX421360.1, from coordinate 9,566,032 downwards.
GTCTTAGCTGTCACTTGTTTTCTTCTTCCTATTTGACACTGACGTTGTCGCGAACTACCCTACAGAATGGAATTCAACACAATGTTGTCTGCTATCAGTTGTCTTTCAAGCGAAACTTAATCCTTCAGCAATTATTCATCATGATTAACCCTTGCATCAGCAATTTGCATGACAACCTTCGAACATACATATGAGGCCGCCAAGAATACGGCAAAATCTCTAGGTCCAATCAAACGGGCAAGAAATAGGTTACCCCTTCTGAACTTGATACAAAATTTAAGGCGATCAATCCCTCCTAACTTGCATGCAATTCTCATTCCTGTTCAATCGTACAAAACGTACTAGAATGTCTTTTAAGTGCAAGAATATACAAAAACACAATTTCCCGCTAATTTGCGAGGAACTCGTGACAGTTTTCGTTGGAAAACCGTAGGCGAATTCCAATAAATTGTTGCTGGAACAAGAGCAACTAGTATTTGCGAATAAACTTTGATTGAGGTTATACAAATTTAATCTTTTTTGTTCATAATTGTATTGGTACCCAAGCCAAGTGGACAGTGTTCCTTCAAAGTAATCCTTACAACCCATGTAACCAAGAGTATTGTTTTTGCCGCGAACGAATACACCCTTGGCGCGAATTGTCAAGTTTATTCAAAATCCACATCATTCTATTTGTGTTCCACAAACTAGCGAATAAAACATTCGTTCGAACTTAACCTCAAACTTGAAATGTCAGAGACAAATGACGGCGACTGTCATTGGATTTGCGAGTATCTGCGACCAAATTAAATGTATCATGTGAATGGACTGTCAAAACTTGCGAATATTCGTTCGTTCGTAGGCAGTTTGTCGCTCTCATGTGAATGATCCTTAAGTTTTGGTCGCGGTGATCGACCCTTCGTACTGCTACTTAAAACACTTCTGCCACCATCAAACAACGGTCTACTTACCTGTTTAATTTGCATAACAACTTAACCCATGCAGTGGCACAGTAGGCCTTGCTTAATGACTCCTAATAGCCGGCCATTAATTCAATAGCCGAATCCATTTCCGATCACACTCTGTTGAGTCTGTTTCTGTGTGTCGATTTGGCAAAGCCAAGCAACGGACAAAATATCGACAGCCGACTGCCGTAGAGTGATTGATAATGTTCCGGCGGATGATTGATTTGCCACGGCCTATTCGATGTCTATATTGATTGTATTAAACACATAACCACCAGCACACAATTAATTTATCACACACAGTGTCCCGGTATAAAGTTTTGTTTGTTTTCTAAATATTTTAGATTCAAATAAACGATGTCGGTCGAATGGATTATGCCCCAATGCACGTAATCAATTCACCGCCACAGGATACCACCAACAGCACAGACGACCATCAGCATTCGTTGCGTGCCCGGCAATTGGATGACAAGATAATGGTGACCAAAGAAAATGGTCAAACTCTTGTTATAGGTGTTGTGCCGCTTCGGCAAGACTCGGAGGACTCGGATATGGAGCACAGTTGCAGCGATCCGGCGATCAGTAGTGCCAACGGACTGGAGACGAAAATCAAGCTGAACTTCAGTGTGGACAGGTTGTTGGCGGCGGATTGTGCCGACAGCAGAGATGCCCGCAACCAGAGAATTGTGATAAGTAGAAATAACAATGTTGGAAGTGTCTCCAATCACGGGCAGTACGACTGTTGCAAATACCTGAGCAATGGCAGTCATCAGAGTCAATTGGAGAGCTATCACCTGCAGAAACAGCAACAGATTGCGTCACATCGCAGCCATCAGGAGAGGGGGATTCTCTTGCAGCCGAGCATGGACGTGAAGGCGGTTGTCAGACCGACACCCATCCGAGCCTTGGGCAGTGGACAAGATGAGGGTGAGCATACATGTTTTTTTACAAAAATATATTGAGTTGAGGCAGGAAAACCCCGATCTAAAAAGTTTCCTTAGCGCGATCCAGTCGCTAGCTGATGTGTTTGCATGACGAAGATCATAGCCTCGTGATCAAAGTTATCGATAAAGTACTAGTTTGAAGAACGTATAAGATTTTTTTCTATCCACAAATCTTACAAGTGCTTGTTAAATTCATATATCCACAAGTGGTTGTCTGTGTTCCTGAAATGGATATGTACCAATTGCTGCAAGTATTTACCTTGCCCTGAACGTTTTGATTTGACCGGACAACTACTAAGAAAGTTCGTCCTTTCTATTACCTATTAGGAAATCTTGTAGACATTAGCCCTTTTTTATTATCAGCCATGATCTATATAGATCATCGATTTACATGCACTTACAACAACAGCATATGATCCTGCTTCTCATCGAGATCATGAACTATGATCTGAAAATTATTTCTACTATTGCTCGCAGCGCTGTTTGCTTCATTCTTAAATGTTGGTGTGCCTGTAAAAGATAGCCACACAGTCAAGTTGCCAGACTAAAAAAATCAATACTCTTCATAGCACAAAAAATCATTCAGCATTTTTGTACATCCAATAAATTTCCCGTCCTTAGAGATTTTGCTTTTTAATTATGTAAAGGTATGACAAGCCCAGTAAAATATTCCATAATTTTTTAAGTAAATGTTTAACAAAAAATGTTTATAAAATGTTTCGCAGTTCGTAAATAATAATTGTTTCACAAGTCTTCCGGCAGAAAGGTGAGAGTTGTTTTTTGTTTTTACATAAAGTACAAATCAGGTACAAATGTCCAGAAAATCTCGGAATATCTAATGAAAAATGTAAACTATCAGGCTGCATAAATTTAAACTATTTTATTGCTGCAACTGTTTTCGCCGAGTTTTTTTTGACAAATAGCTTTAAATTTACGTGAAGTGACGATTTTATTTTAACAATCAAACGTATTTTGTGTGTGTGCAGAGAGAGAACTATGGTATTATTATGAAAAGTATAATGCTTTATCTAAGAATTCCAATCTAAGCGGACCAGTTGTGTAAACTGCGGTTTTCATTATATTTCGAACTGATTGTAAACACTTTAAATAAGTTCTTAAAAAACTCTCACCTTCAAAAATTAAAAATTATTAATTTGATTGATATGGCAACACCCCCGACAAGCAACTGAAATGTCGTTGTTCAGAATGTTTGCAATATGGCTGGTGGCATGGTCGTCTTTTGAAAGCAACTGTTGCCACAACTCGTCTATGATCCGTATTGTTTTATTTTCGTGATCTGATTCGGATCAGATCACGCTGATAATAAAATACGGCTATTGATGCATCAATTGAGAGGTTCTTCGCTGCTGAATATAGTTTTACTTGCCTAATTATAGATGGCGCTACAAGACCTGGGCGTCAACTAAAACTTCTTTTTTTCCAGATAGCAAGCGGTTTTTATCTATCGTAACTGCCTTTATCAGGCGTTTTTCCTCCGAGTTGGATTCGAAGAGAGTGAGAGATCTATACATCAGAGCCACCAGCCACCTAAGAAGGCTGATTTGGATTTTTCTGGTTGTCGGCGAGGGTACAGTGGAGTAGAGTTCGCTATTGAATATCCTTCTCCAAATCCCGCCCGCAAACTAGGGATAGGGACAGAAAATCACGCGCTAATTATAGTTTTCAGGATAGCGTGGTTGTTCCGAACCAGTTGTCCCACAATTCTACTCAATCTAACCTAACCTAACCTAACGACTCCTATCGTATACGCTTTATCTTATGTCAAGAAACTGGATTTGAATTACCGCATCCGGGTTCGAGTAATACATGACTGAATTTGTTATTGTTTTTCTTGTTAAATCCACGAAATTCAGTGACGTATGGCTCGCTCAAGGAAGCGGTAATTCGGCTCCCGTTGTAATGCCCCTGAAAGTCTGCAATCAATTGTGGTAAAATGAGGTAGACTGGTTTCTTGATGTATGTCTCGACTTTTTGTGTTTGATTGAGATTATTTAGCCAGTAAGCTGGGTAAGGTTGAAGTAGCAATTCACCCATTGCACCAACATGTAAATATAATCGCCGGAGGCTGACGCTTTTCTTATCGATTACGTCGATATTTAGGCTTCTTTGTTGTTGTGAATAAAAATAAACCTAAAAATAAAACAAGTTTGTGTAACCTAGGCCTATCTTCACACAACCATTCGCTTTCTGAGAGGTTTATTTTTTATTTTTGGGACGAATGGAAGCAGGGACTTAAAATTGAAGGCCAAGTCCGAACTGCTAATTGAGCAGCTCTTGCATGACATTTATACACTTAGATGCTTTACGGGCGTTCGCCAGAGGTGGAAAAAACTTAATTTGTGCTTTCCGGGAATCGAAACTGAGACCCCTCGTTCAGCAGTTCAGCAGACTAGCTAATATCAACCCATGGCCAAAATGATGTGCTAATCTAATTGTTCTGCGTTATGTTTGCGTTATCAGTGTTAACACCCACAGACGTATAGGTCTTTCTTCATGTCCAAGCCGTCTGCTTCGATATAAACAAAGCAGACAAAGCAAAGAAGCCCCCTCAGCTGTCACCGCGATTGAGTTTTTTTTTTCTTAGTTTCCTCCTCTTCTTGACGACTGCAGTGACGGCTGACAGATAGTAGGAGTGCATGTCAAAGGTGTTTGGCTTCACTGAGAAGGAGAACGCGTGTAGTTGACGTTTTCTGTTACTGTAAATGCCTTTGAAAACATTTTGTCCGGTAGATATCTATATTTGCAGATCCTTAAAAATGGATATATAAAGGGAGCTTATCTCTACAGAAAGAATTTCAAAGCTGAAGACGATGTCAATGGATTGGTGTTGTCCAAAATCTTTAAAGAAAGAACCTTACTCTGAATTATGGAGCCCTTTCTAGGCGGCTGTTATGGTGACTTAAGAAACGCCATTTATGACTTCTGAGGGGACATCGGTTCTTGAAAATCGCAGTATTCTTTAAAATATACTCGCTTCGTAAAAATTGTGACAATTCCAACCAACAGTTCACGCCAGTGCCTTCCAATTTATCTTCGTATACGCCAGCATACGCACGCAGGCTACATGTACATAAATATGGAACCGCTGCCGTTAGTAACTTAGTAAAAATCTTAATAAATTTAGTTTACTTTAGACCGTTTTGCAAAAAAAAAAAACACACACACACATCCTTCTAGAGCATGAGTTTTGAAAGAAAACATATTAAGCGTAATATTTTACCACAGGTCAATTGGAGGCGTGTAACGGGCCGCCACCCGCCCTCTCCGCCTCTCATTCTTTACTCTCCAAATGAAAACATTCAAAAATTAACCGAATTGTAAACACTGCCATTATCCGAGGAGAGAAAACAATGGAAAATGTGTTTGCGGGCGCAATGTGCTCAACTGATGCTGATTCATATTCATGTCGCCCCTTTGATCACTTAATACTTAATATCGAAGATGAATTATATCCGAGAGATGTTCCCCGGATTATTGTTAATTCGGTCTGAATTTTCGCTTTTATCTTTCAACGATTCGATTGCTCTTCGTGGTCTATTGTTTTCCCCTTGATTAAGAAAATAATCAAATAATTGTGTGCGGTTCTTTTTGAGAAATTATGATTTCAAGTGGCAAACGCGCTGCGCACTGGCAACAGTTGGAAGCTGTAATCGACAGGAGAACGATTCCTGTCAAAGAAAAGCGGTATTTCGTTTTTCGTTTCCATTTCCATTTCCATTTCCTTCCTGCCTGCCGTTTGAAGAAGATTTGGATGGGGCTTGTTGTCGTGCTAAGGGTGCGCACAGCGGATCACAAAGGATACAAAAACGTAAACAATGGGAAGTGTGTGTGAAGTCCTAAATTTGTATTCGAGTTTTGTTGTTTTGTTCTTGTGTTTATTTTATGTACACAACATGATGCACATAAACAAGTGATGAAACATTAATAAACAATATTTTGTCCAATAAATGTGACAGCTTGTTTATCGGAAGCACGCACACTTGCCATATTGTTTTGATTTAATCGGATTAGTATACGAACGAACTTAAGTTGTGTGGCGCATTTGAAAAAGCTGTCACTGTGAGTCGTACCTATGTCGTAGGAAACAAACCGCGCCCTCAATGGGGACTTTCGGATTTTCTAG